>JAQFXM010008124.1:0-11030 GCA_034693345.1 Entomobrya multifasciata
TAATAAAATTCTACAAGTAAAAATCGTCTAATGACCCTATGCACTAACAACGAGTCGACTCTATTATACCGACCCATGGCATACACTTCATCATAGAAGTAAATGGAAGAGACAAGAGCGGCTTAAGTCTGGTTGTCTTGTCTTCACGGTAGAAGCTTTTAAGCAAGTCTAATTATTCTTAAACTCTTGCCTTCTTCATCTTATTTACATTTAGTCTACATAGTCATCTCATTATAACATCATCCATAATTTCTTCCATGTGTGCAGTACCGTCATCTTAACCTCCAGCAGTAGTAATAAAAAAACAGCTGCATCTACCAAAATTATTAGTTTATTCTCCATGCAGGCTTTTTTAGACAACCTTGCTCGTTCTCTTCCTTTAAATTTAAATCAATTTTACTTGCCCTAGGAAGATGCATACATGTTTGGCTGGCTTTGGCTTGTTCATGTTCATATGATCATCATTACGACCACCACACGACCCCCAGGCAGCTTGTAAAAATTTCAACCTTCCCATTCACTTCATTTCACCTCCACAAACTCTAATAGAATATTATTACATTGTTGATGGGTTCACCTTCACTTGCCTCTTTTTTCTCATCAAATATTCATCAGTTCAAAATGCGTCGGAATGGCCAAACTTTTTCATGCTCATGCACGTCATTCTACCCAAAAAAATAGAAAAAGTTACCATCCTTTTTATTCTTTAAGCCTACACAAAGGTATAAAACCAATTTTAAAGAAGGCTCGTTCGTATATTTTTATTAAAGGAATAACCTCCAAACAAGCCTCCAATTCAACAAGCAGTCCCTCCAAAAAGGGCATGGTAAATTGAAGATCATTTTCCTTCATTTTAACTTACAAGGTAAAAGTTTACGTGTTTCCTCTCAATAATTCACACCACCTACCATTCATCACATTCTGCATTTTGCTTCTATTTTTTAGCTCATGCATATCTATCTACCTGTGCATGCGTGCGTGCAGTGATGTGTACCCCATGACTCTTGTCTTGTCAGGCTATCAAGTACGTAGAAAAGTTTGGTGAAAAGACAACTAAATTTCACTTTTCTCGTTTATTATCTAAGCTTGTTTTCCATTTTAAATTACAAGAAGTTGTACATACATGGTTGTACTTTGTGTAGCAATGTTGAATTATCCACCCACGCACATGCTGTTCTGTGCCTCATTTCCATCTTAATCATAAAACCAAACTTACAAGCCAAATGGAAACACGTGGCTTCGGTGTACATCACTGAAATAAATAGTACAATGCAACTAGTAACACGTGAGATATGGTTGGTTGCTTTTTTATGTACTTTTTACTTTAAAAATACGCACAGTAAGCACCCGTTGTATTCCATCCGATTTTTTATTCACTGCATTGGCTTGCATTGCACTGAATTGAAAGTGACTGATTGCGATGCAATATTCACTTCATTCTGCCTGCGTACCGCGTACCTACTCATTCAGACAGTCTATTGAGTAAATTCGATTAAATAAGTTCAGCTGTGTGATCAAAGCAAAAAAAGTTTTTGTTGCCAGTGGAGTTGGTATAACGGTAACGGTGGTTTGGTGTAGTAGCAGAACACATCAAAGGAGAGAACTTGTCCATTCATCTATCCATCCCATTTAATATAGTTCCTCAATACCATTCGTCGTCAACCTACCTACCAAGCAAAACCAACAATAACGATCTTCTCATCTCAGCATAGCACTAGTAATGAATGCAATCAATGCAAATAACAAACTTTGTACACACAGAGGGAAAAAATTTGCAAATGGAGTCTGGAGTCTACCCACCGTGAAGTAATAGAATGCATTTAATTCATTCACTCACTCTCAACTCAAACCAAATTCAACCAAATCATCATGTCACAAGGGAAAATGCATTTCCACTTATAAAAATATTCTGAAAAGAAGCATAGAAAAACATGTACATATTTCCAGTCAGTCAGTCACACTAAATATGTCTGCCTCTCCACTTATGTATATATCACCATCACCATACAACTAGAGCTCTTTTCATTCAACTCAATGCCATATGCGGAATGGTAAAAGGTAAACTTTCTTTTCACTTGAGTGATTTGCACACAGTAGAATCGTACGAAATTGTATACACATTTTAGAAATCAAGCCAGCCAACCATTTTACTTTTCTCTTCCAAAGTCTTTTTCTCAAAGGAAACTTTGCTGTTTGTTGCTGTCTCTTCAGCTCTGTCAGTCAGACTACACCAAAGAGAATGCTCCGTCTCTACACTAATCTAATGAATTATTATAAGTTACAGTTAAGAACCAACTACTCCCTTTTACCCAAAACCATACATGCATTACACAGACACATTATTAGCTTAGAAGCCAAACCCACCATCTTCACCAAAAGTTTTTTGGAGCTCTTTAACAAATACACATTATTATGCAGTATAGCTTGTAGTATTAAAAGTGAAATGAATGAATCCTTCCAAAAAAAACTTTTTATTTGGTAAGCTTTTTTATACTTATTTTCTGCTTCAGTCAAATTCCAGTGAACACATTGCATTTTGCGTATAAAGAGAACTAGGTATACGCAGGTATCTCTATGTTTACTTAACCTACATAGTAGAGAGTAAATCCATAATCATCCCTTCAAAGAACAAACTTTTGCATTACTACATTTTTTTCTGTTTACTTTGTACTCTCGTTATTACTTCTACCAGGAAGAAAAGAGAGATGTTGATCATCTCAATCTCAATATTATTATGAATGGACTCCAGCGTAAAGGGTAAAAGATCAAAAAGCTAAAAAAAACTTTTTCCAAAGTCGAATATTTATCATCATACTAAAGCTGCTTATTCATCTATACACACGCATTTTACTGATAATAAACAAAGTTTGTTTTTATCGCAAACTCTGTCAGGATTAAATTTCATCGATGTATGATAAAGTGTGATTAAACATGTGTTTTCGTTAAAAAAGATAATAATCAATAACCCATTTCCTCTCTGCTCTCAGCTCAGGTAACATACTGAACACCTAAAAAACTTTTTTTTGTCATGTCATTCAATATGAGAGCTTAAACATATGTTCCCCAAATGACATTCTCTCCTGGCTTTATTGATTTGATCAGCTAATCAACTAATACTACTATACCACCTTCATCATATTTTCTATATATTTTTTCTGCTCTACACTCACAAGCCATAACAGGATGACGATGACACGCTTAGCATCAGTACAGCTACCAGAGAAAGTGTCTAAATTGCAACTGACAGCAATTAATCAAGCGACAAGCAAAAAAAACACGGTAGGCCTAACACAAAAAAGTTGAATGTTACACCAGTTTCCTGCCTTTTCCCCTACTTTTCTCTCTGATGTGCTTACATTGTCTATTTTTACTTGAGCCTGCTAGCTTTACTACTCATTCCTCAACCAACACCATCATGATCGTCATCATCATCACATCATCACCATCATGAGCTTGAGCGAGAGCATGTCTTTCTCAAATTAATTCTGTCATCATACTGTCAATATCGATTTCTCAAAGTCATGTCATCACTTAAGTCTGCCACTAGTACTTTATAGGCTCGTACGTGTCCGCCCGCGCTTCTAAGAGAGAAATAACATGATGAGTTAGGTTACACGCACTCTATAAATATAAAACCTTATACATTCATTCTCCTTAACCAATTTATAAAATCTATCGAACTAATGTATAAAATCGACAAGTTAAGAAAAGAAAAAACTATATTCTCTCTGAACTCAAGTGCACATGATCATGATCACACAAGACTACACTACACGACGATGATGATCAAAAGCTCTAGTTAGTTGATAGTGTATCTTTCTAAATAAAAGTATAAAAGTATTTAGATATTTACTTCCAGTAGACAACACACTTATTCTTCTCTCCTTCTGACTTTTTTCTTTCCTTCTGACTCTCTCCAGTCAAGTGTGTAAGTATACTAGAACATGCACTTTTGGAGGATCTATCTAACTCAAAAGTCTCTCAACCCAACCCAACAGCCCCAAAAAATGGTTCAGTTTAGTTTTTTTGTTCAAAGAGTTGATAGTTTAGTTGCTTTTTTCTTCCTTTTTTTCTCTCAACCAAACCAAGTTTGCAATGTTGAATGTGTTGGTTTGGTCTTTGGTCTCGTCTTGAAAAGCACTACGTAGTACAGTAGTGGTTGATCGATAAAACTGACAAAGTTGTTGAACGAGAAAATGTGGGCATAAATTCATCTTATTTCATAGCAGATTTGCTTCATACTTTTTATAAGCTCTACACACACTACCCAAACGAAAGAAAAAATAACAGGCAGACGTTTTATATTAAACTTGTGTAGAATTTTTTGGTGAAAAAACGACATAGATATTTTTATATACTAGTTTCTTTTTTCTTTTTTTTTCTTTCTCTCAAGAAGACAAGACTAAAAAAAGAAAAGAGAAAAGTAGAAGTGAGCGGATAAGACAACGGAAAAAATAAAGTGAAAAGAGGAGGGAGAGGTAGAGGATAAAAGGGAGCTGCAGTTGTACTGACGATGATGGTTAGAGTAAAGAAGAAGGGGAATAAAATAAGGCAATTCTCTTTATATATACTTTACATCTATCCACACACACACACCACTACACTCTTTACACACTTTGCACACAAGAGAAACATTTTTTGATCTGTACAATTTACTTTGTCAAGTTTGATAAGTGAGTTGTGGTGATGTGAGTCTTGTCTTGTTGTGTGTGCTCCAGCTTCTTATTCTACTTTTTTCTCCCTTTTCCACATATATAACAATACATAATAGTATATATCAACTTATTCATCATTATCATACTGCACTGCAATACATTATAACAACTTATATTGTTACTTATGAAGGCAAGGAACTTTTTTCTTTCTTTTAATGCTAACCAAACACTACAAACTAGAAAGAGAGATATACAGAACACCATATTCCGTCACCACTGCTTGCCGACAAAAAATATTATGCATGCATTCTCTCACTCACTCCAACAGTTTTTACATTCCTGCAAACCCAAAGATGCGTTTTTCTTTTCTATTTTTCTTACAACTTATTTTTTACAAGAAAGAATTCGACTTTACTTTTTTACATGTAAAAAATGGTACATTGGAATAAATGGTTCTGCCTTACACTTTTTACTGCTGCTGTAAAGCACTGGAAAATCTCTACAAAAGCAAGTTAAGTAATACAAGACAAAAGACGCTTGTTTTTTGTTGCTTTCATTTTTTTACGAGAACAATTTGAACAAAAGAATGTTTACGCAATTCATTTTCTTAATACTATTTGATATTGTACGAGTGTGTGTATATGTGATATCTATTTATAAATAGACATATTGAATATTTTTATGTATATAATTTAGTTGAATGCACACTTTGTACAAGAAAACGGAAGCATGGCAAAGTCATAAAAATAAATCCAGCAGAAGCAGATGAGAAGACTGACTGGGTTTGGATGTGCGTAAAACTTGTTTCCTTTCAGAGTGGCACGAGCGGAATAAAAACTGCTAAAGTTGTTTTTTTCTGTAAAAGTCGATATGGATTAAAATGTATCTGTATTATTTTAACAATATGAAAAAGAAAGCAAGCATTAATGAAACGAGATTTCTTTTTTCAACTAAAAGATAAGTACATATCATCACATTTTAGACATGTGATACGAAAATATGATATGAAATGAATATTGGTAAAACTTTCTTGTTATTTGCCTGTAAAGAGATTGAGAGATGGTCGAGTCAGCACATTTCAACAAGAATAATGTTTAATGTTACTGTATTCTTACATACATGTTTTCTTTTCATGCGTTTTTGCTACGCTGGAAGAATAAGATGATTTTTTTAGAGAAGACAAGGGCATTGCACTCTCCATTCAATTGTGTACATCTTAACCAGCCTATACATACATACTCATCTTACAATTTCTTTCTTCCATCCCTTATCTCTCATCATATCATGTTATATCCTCTACTCCTCTCATCACGCAACATAGACCATCCAATCCAGAGTAAGAAAAAAATGAGAGAGAGAATGAGGATCAAAGTCATACAAGAGAAGAAACATCAGCAATCGTTTTTTGTTTTTAGTATCCAGTGCTGATTTTTTTCTTTTGTGCTATGCATTTATTGCCCTGTTATCTTTTTCAAAAAACATTTTCGACAAGAAGTACAGTAGTTTGAGAGTTGCATTGACTTGTAGAAAAAATAAGCGAAAGGAAAATCAGACGCTGCTTAACTTGATGGGTAGAATAAAAAACAAGGCGCCAGCTTTCTTCCTTTCACTTTGCCTTTCTTCATTTTTTTCTTAGTTTTGGTGCCTCACTACTCACTCACCATCTATATTTTTTACTCGTGTGCATCGTCAGATCATCATTATCATCATCTCAACGTACATATCATATCCTTCTATACTTTGTTGTTCTTCTATTATTTCTCCCACCCGGTTTGCCTTTTGTTGTTCTGTCTGACTGACTGGAGCCGACGATGAAAAAAAAGATGAAGCGATGCATGTCAAAAGAAAAATCGAACGAAGAGAGGATGAAAGCGATATAGGATTTACTGTTACTCCTCTTTACAAACTCGCCGATTCTAACTGACATATCATCCTCATCATCGCAATAGCTATGTTTTCTCCAACAGCCTATAGTATACATATATACAACCATTCATTGTCAGTAGCAGCCGAACAGCGTCAGCGTTCTTTTCCTTGTAGAAAGCTTCTTATTAACAAACTATCATCGTCTTAAGAAACCATCAATTTTTATAGCTTTCTTCTTTCTTTCCATCCTACTATCTATGTCCAAAAATATAAAAAATGCCGAAGGAGACCCACTGCTGTGTTCTTGTCAACGACACCGTGAAAAACGTTGGTCGACAGCAGAGCGAGTAGGTTGTCTAGAAAAGAACTTTTTACTTTTACCCGGCTTTCTTGGAATGGAACTGTGTGTGTTCAAGCAGCGGCATGTGTGGTAGTGATGATGATGACCTCATAAGATAATTTTTGCCAGAAAAGGGGAAAGTTAAGAAAAAAATGCATATTTATCAACAACAGCTACAAAATATTACACTCCTTTCATCACCACACCACCAGATCAGTACTTTTCCTCGTGTTTTATGTCTTCTTTTTGTTTAGAGTATGGCACCATCATCGCTACTTTTCACGCTTCACAAAATACTTGTCTACTTTATGACGCCATGGCTCTCATGACTATGACACTACACAGTACAGTACCATGTACATGCATATGCATACATTATGTGCAAATGTAAATGTAAAACTATATAACACTAAATTTATATTGTTTCTTCCAAAAACACACATAAATATTATACAAGTGTACGACTTTCTTTTTACAGTTGAAGAAAAGCAGTAAAATTGACTGGAGGCCAAGAAAAAAACTCTCCATCGTTTTTTATCCTCTTTGCTTGCTCATCCTCAACTCAGCCAACTCATCATAAGTCAGCTACAGCTATACACAACGGCTATTTATACAAACAAAACGAAAATAGCTGTATTTGTATTCAGTTGAATGCATACCAGAAAAATAATCATCATCGTCATCATTCTAACAGCAGAACTACAAGCGGATGTTGTTGTATCTGCTTCCTTTCACTCTTTCAAAACTCTCAAAGTAGAAAAAGAGAAAAGGAGGAAGCAAAAGCTGCATCCAAGAAAATAGCTGAATGGTTTTACACAATATGGTAAGCAAGAGAAAATTTCCAAGAGAAAAAGAAACCAACCAACCGATTCCTCACTACACTTTTTTACTAGCGACACGGTACACAGTTCAAAAATACTCGTGCCAAACCCATAACTCATAAACTAAAATACGATACGGCTACAAAAACAGACCCTAGCACAAACACAACATTTTACACTTTTCTTCAACTTTCTCTTGGGAACCAGAATAAAAAACATAAAAATATTTTCTTCTTTTTTCATATGCTCATGCATATGCATAGCATATTATTGCATTTAAAAATAAACTTATAAATATTTTTGCAAGTCTTTTTCACTTGTCATTGTCACCTGCTAAAATCCTTTCGTCACGTCATGTCAAACTTATATTCATGTCATGATTACTCGTTTTGCACCTTTTCACACTTCCTAGAATGTAGAACGCCCGTGTAAACATTTTGTTTAAAATTGTTTAGGTATGCCAGCAAAATGTAGCAGTTATCATTATTTCTTCATTCATTGTAAACTTTTGCACATGTTTGTATGGCAGATATACTTATAAAGCTGTTTTATTTCTTCCATTTTAACTTTCCGCAAAAACTCTAAAAACTAAACAGAAAACTATGGTCATAATGCTATTGCGGCAAAAACAAATAGGAAACTTGAAAGTATCGCACTATGCGAGTTTCGTTGTTGTGTGGAGGAGAGAAAGTGCTGTCGGCTAATCATAATCATGATGATCATCATCACTATCATCATAATAACAATGTAATGATACCGTAGATGTGCGGCAATAGCTTACTACCACAACACAACTACATATAAAAAATACTGAAAACACACATTTGTTAAAGTATAATAATAGAGGAAACTCTGTCAAAAAACTAGAACAGAGAAAAATAGGCATGTAGAGATGACATGTAAGTACAACATGTCTACTTAAAATGTATCTAGGTGGTGGTAAGTACGTAGCTAGCAGCATATCATAAATATAAATGTATCCTTTATGACTTCTCTTCGTCTTCCTCAGAAACACATTCTAATGATCCAGCAAAACAGTCTGTTTGTGCATGTGAAAGTTGTGGAGGGTGTGGAGCAGAGCAAAAGCATCTGAAAAACTTGCTACAGCACTTGAGTTTGTAGATTACCTTTGCCAAACAGCATAGTTTGTTCAAAGAGAGAAAAGTAGAGTAGACATAAACACATTTGCAGACTTTTCCAATGTAGCAAAAAATTGAGACTACAGACTAGAAACATAGGTAGATACACTAGCCTCACGCCATGCCACCACGGAAAAAGGAATGTCGAGCAAACGCCTCACACAGAGAGACGCAGTTTATTAAAAAGTTTTTGTCGTGACAGTGATTAAATGATTTTGAGGGAAATGGCACGACTCCGGAGACTACGACCATTTACTCCCGTGTCAAAATCATGAGAGAGAAGAGTAAAGTATAGGAATATATGACGGTGTAGCCGCCATAGTGAGCGGTGATGATGATCATGGTCATCAAGAAGAGCTGTTTTAGTGGCAGTGAAGGAGAAAGTGAAATCGGTAAAAGTAAAAAAAACGACAAGCTCACTTTCTGTGTCGTAGTAATCGTAACAGTCATCATTACAGCCCAACTGCTACTTCTGCGTCACCATTATCGTCGTATGACATTTGCTCACAATCAACAAAGCTTAACCAACCAGAAAAAATACTTAAAAATTGGGACTAAAGTTGACTGAATGTATACATCTGCAAATGTATATATTTGGCAAAGCCAGGTGCACGATGGTAATTTACGATGTTGATGAAATGAAGATTGTGATAGTCATCATTATAACATGCATGAGATGTTTTAGGCTGTGGTATATTTACTGGAAAATCATTATGATACCAAATAATGTATTTTTCTTCTCTCAAATTTGCTCTCTATTTTTTATATGGTTTATCTCACAAGTCGAAAAATATCCTTCATTTTTTACTTCGCTGGAGGGAAAGAATATGATCAAAACAAAAAATGTGTGACAACTCCCAAGTTTTCTTCTTCCTTTTTCCTCCGTCCATCCGTCACTCTATTTTTTCAACTCTACCAACTTTGCATAGCCACGCATAAAAAAGTACCTAGCCACCCATATTAAAACTATTTTCTTTTTGCTTGTCTTTCACAAACTCAACTTTTACTTCCTGCCTTCCCACTCTTTCTTACGAGATGACAACACTGCTGTCAGGGGAAGTTTCAGAGCAAAAAGGAAGAGAAGAAAAAGTTGCTGGTTCTTTTCACAGAAAAATGCTGGAGGCGATGGCGATGAGAAACACACATATTTACAAGGCAAGTAGACAAGACAAGACAAGAGAGAAAGGCTGCCAAGTATGAAGAAAATTATGTATGATAGCCTTATATTTTTCATGCTTGTTGCTCACTTCTTTCTTCCGTATTATCCTTCCCTCTTGATTTAAAAGAAAACTTGCTGTCGTTTCCCTTTTGATCTACTTTTTCTTCATGTATTTTGCAATACCTTACGTAGTTTTTGTTGTTGTTGCCGTCGTAGTTGTAACGGCAGCTGTTGTTACGCAAGTAAAGGAAAAAAAGAAGTATCCGGTGAAGGAGGACTGTAAGCGGGTGGAGAAAGTAAGTCAAGTCAACTAAACGTCAATCACTTCATCTCGGTTCAGCTGCCCATGCCATTTTAGTTAGCTGCCTTGCCTTGCATGCAGAAAACATCTGCCGCCTTGCCTGGCCTGCCTGTCTTTTATGGCCAGTTGGCAACGTAGGTATACTTTAATGTAGTGCAAGAAAAAGGGGAAAAAGTGAGTCTGTAGACAGCCAAACTAGCTCACTTTTCCCTTGACTTGATCATCTCCTCATCCCACATATGTTAAAAGCAGGCCAAATGGGCAATACAATCTGTAGTAAAAAAAGTTGTCAGACGAGTAGAGTAATAAAGTCTCCTCCCCTACCTCCATTCCATCCAACACCAGTTCAAAGTACAAACTAAAACACAGGACGTTGTAGAAAAGGCAATAAACTGCAAATAAAAAAGTGAAGTGTATATTTTCCACCGAGAAGATTCATTACTGAGCTATATAGTGCATTGATGTGATGCAGAGTACGTTTTGACTTGAAAAAATGATGGGATTAATATGAACGACATATTTTCTCTCCTGACTTGTCATCATCAAAAAAGTTGATCATGTGCAAATATCAACAAATCCGGCACACCGTCAACTGTTAAAAATGTCAAGTGTCGTTTTTACTCATTTCCACTCTTCATAAGTGAGTGACTGCACTGGTGAACTTTTAACTTTGAAACTAGTTGTTTGCATCATTAAATAGTCTGAGAAATTAGATTGAAACAAAACATGGAAAGTAGACAAAATACGTA
>JAQFXM010008125.1:0-11030 GCA_034693345.1 Entomobrya multifasciata
ATTCTCTATCCTTTTCTCTACAACATACTACGAGATCAGTATAAGGACCGCTCAGGGTGCCTAATTTTCCTCCGTGCACCGGTAAAACCATAAAATAAAGAAATCGGACACGCAGGCAATATTACTTCAGACATGTAGAGATAAGATAATATTAAGAAATCCTCTCTGCTACTTATTTTGACTGGAAGCAATACATTGAAAAAAAGAAACATACATACATCCCAAATTCCAAGACACACAACTAAAGAAGCAAAAGGGAATCGAATCTCTCGTTCAAACTGCCAAAGTAAGAGGATGACTACTCCTACTTCTGTTGTTCACGAAATAGTTCCCAGCGGCGATTTTCTGCCATTTGTAGAAATTGTAATGTGACGAAGAGAGACGCAATAGATATCTTTTCCCAAAGAAAACTCTTCAACTAGCTGGATGATAACCGTACCCATGATATTATTACTTCAGCTTACCCTCCTTCTACTATTACACCACCGACATAACTTTTATCTGCTGCTATTTCACCTCCTTAAGGTAGACAGCTTCTCTATGGATTTTTTTCTCTCTCGAAAGAAAAAAGAAAACTCGCACAGAGATTTGTTTTTTTCTTCTTATCCGAAAAGATACAGCTAAAGTAGTCAGTATTACAGTCACCGCCTTACTTTGCTAGTAAAATAGTGATCGTAAGTGTAAGTCCACTAGTCAGCATAAAAGGACATTATATTATGCGTATCTGATATGTACATATATTTTTGCTCTGGGAATCCTTAAAAAAGGCAAAATGTTTTATAGAAGCGTTTTGTAAAGGTATCTCAGAGGTAAGCTCTTTCTCTTTCTGCTATGCGTATGTATGTGTGTATCTATATAAGTTGTCCATTGGGAGGAGGAGGAACGAAAGCATGGAAAAGTGGAGTGGTCGACAATTGTTCTTTTGTATAAATAAGAAAGAAGACACACGTTATCAATAGCATAGTAGAATGGGTATACTGACTGACGATGATGATGGTGGTGGTAAAAGTTGAGTAGTTGTATCTCTTGAACTTTTTGTTTGAACTTTACCCCCACTTGTATGTTTATGTACTCGTATTCTTAGAGCTTCGCTTTGTGCTTGGTTTGGATTCTATTTTTGTACCATTCTGTACCATACAGCAGACTACTTTCGATGTACTAGAACTACTTTGTGTTGTTCGAAAAAAAAGTCTCAAGAGACGAAGTAACGAAAGAAAAGTGTGTGCTTTGCAGTGAAGACACTTAGACAATCGGACAACTCCCAAGACTAGCACTTTTTGTAAAAGAGGAACACATGTGTTCCATTTCAACTCATTCATTCATTTCATTCCATTGGGCCCCACACACATTGTACGCATATCTATTTTCTGCTAGAGGTCTCAGTTGTCTCGTCTGTTTTCTTAAAACATCCCTTAGAAAGTTGAAGAAAAGTAGTGAGGAGAAAGATGGAAGAGAAAGAAGAGTGAAATGCAATCTTTTATAGTAGGAAATAGTGATAATGCGGAAGTATGCTATGTTCCTTTACACTAGATGAAGGTACATTTACTTGTTACAAGTTACAATTTGTAAGTAGAAAAGAAGCCGTCTGACGAATAGAAAGGAGAGCGAATGTAGGGCAAATATCCGTTTGATGAAAAAGAAAAAGTTTTAGGACTATGAATGCATGAATAACAACGAAAACAGGTACAAGACTCAGCAGCTTGAAGAAGGTCGACCCTGTGTGAACATCAGAAAGATATTAGGTTACAAGTAAAACTGAAACGGTAGTTTTTCGATTGATGAAAATGGTAATCGTTTAAACACTTTGTAGAGTATTGATAGGTATCTTCACTTCAATTGATCTGAATAAATTGAATATCAATGACAGAGAGAGTTCAGAAGAGGGTAAATTTTAGTTGAAAAAAATCCCCAAGAACAAGAATAAAGAAGTTTTCTTTGTTTTTACTAAAGTAAAATACGAAAGCGTTTCCGCTTATCCTTAGTTTCAATTGCTCGCGAAGTTTCTTCCTTGTTACAAACACCCTGAAAACATTTACCAAAACTTACGATGTGTACCCATCGTTCATCTAAATGTTCAAACGTTTTAATGTGTACGCTATTTTATGACTTATGATGCTTATAAAGTTAGAGTAAACTACAGAGATAGTTTTTCTCTTTCTCTACCATCGGGTAAAACACCAAAAAAAAACTTTGACATTTACTTTACAAAGCAGGCCACTGCAACCCACACGTTACGTACCGATTCTTACGAAAGCAACTGAAGATTGACTAAGCGTGTGGACAATTTTTCGCAGAACCATTATGTTTTATTAGCTTTTTAACTATAAAAACAAAAATGTAAGTGAAATTATTATTTAAATGCTACATTGGGGTTAAATAAGTCATCTTTCATTATCAAACCCAACACAATGCAACATAATGAGTTACTTTGTTTGTCCAATATGGAGTCCAGTTGGGTTTCAGTACTCATGGCTGTTTTTTGGAAGCATTTTGCTACCTAGGCTTTTCCGAGAACATGCTTTTTACTAATTTTTACCTCCTACTCGTCATCATGTCATGCTTCATGATCCCTTCCATTGTTGTTTTTATCCATTATCACGTTCATATAACGAGGCTACTTACAGCAAAATTCTAATTTACATTTATGTGCCACATAAAAAAACTTTCTAACAACAAGTATTTCAGCATATTGCTTGCTTAAACTTTTACTCAACCAGCCACGCATACTTCATTACTACAACCATTATGTATTTTAAGTGTACTATGAACTTTCTTCATTTTCTTTTCTCTCTCTACTACTACCTAACTAAGCATGCTAAAAGGCAAGAGACAACGCAACAACGTTAAAACAGCAATGCAATAATGTATTAGAGTACATATTGCCACGGGGTCCATTCCATTACTTTAATTTGATCTGTATCGTACCGCACATCACACACAAACACAAAAAGTTTTCATTTCCAGATTAGTTAGTTCATCTTCACAACATTAAGTTTAGGTTGATATGTAGACTATGTACTACTTTTTGAGTTTGTGTACACTGTATCGTATGTACACATCATAAAATTTACGTTTATCTCCATCTTACAATATTGCTTTATGTGACGTCTAGTTTCATTCGATGGAGTAAAAGTATTAGGAAGAAAGTAGTGAGTGATATAATGTATTATATAATAAAAGATTTTCTGTTACTGTGATATAAGATAAGAGAAATAATAGAAGTTTCTGCAAACTAGTTAGGAAAAAGATGAATGTTACTTTTTGATAAGAAGCAAGATCAGCAAAAAAGAAGAATAGGAAATTAAATAATTTCTTTTACTAGAAAGCTTTCCAAAGGAAAAGTATACAGTATGTCTAACATCTTTTACGCATTAGCATGAATAATATTACCAATATTTTAACGGTTAAATGTAAGAAAAGAGAAACATGATATAATTTATTACGGATGTGTTTTAGTTTTTGCTAGAATGTCTTTTGCATATTATGTAGAAATGTATATAATAAACACTTGTAGTACCTACGTAAAATTGAAAGACAAAAAAAACACAGAAGTCAAATGTATATCCTGTTATTCATGTTGAAAAAGCTCTCCAATTTCTAATAAAGGAATTTTGGGTAAGAAAATGTTTTAGGTTTTTATGTACATTTTACTACTCTGTTGAGTACTACTGCTTTGTACATGATGATGAAACAAAGACAAAAGAACCGTTTGTTATATTGTTTTAGTGAAAGGGAAGAAGGAATAGTAAAAACCTTTTCTGCCTCTCTCGAGAAATATAATGACTTTGCTACTTTGCCCTTTCACTCTGTTAAAATGTCAAATATACATGTGCATACATAAATGCCTTCACTTATAGACAGGAAACTGGAGAAGCAGAATCGCTATAAAAACTCACCAAGAAAGATTTTCTTCCTGGTAATTTTATTTAATATACATAGACAGACAAGCTTTTTGACTGTCTTTTTCTCATGTCTGTATAAATATTTTATAAGGAAATAAACGAAAAGAAAAGTGGGCTTTTGTAGGGCGTTTACGTGGTCGGTACAAAGAAAAATTATATGTATGCTTCTAACACTTTGTTTCACAAGTATTCATAGGGGACTTTAATAATTTTGAGTGTTCCCACTTCCGTCAAGAAAACTCTGGGAAACCCCCACACACTACTTTTACGAGCAGTCGAGAAAAGTCAACATTTCATCACGTGAATTATTCCACTAGTTAAATGACTTTTTATTATTATTTCTTTCCTTCTTTCCAACCATTTCTACATTATGCCATGCGGGTTTCTCCCTCTGTAGTCAGGTATATTATCTGGATCAAAATGGAACGTGAAACATGATATAAATTACATGTATGACTAACTGCTGCTGTATTCATGATCCGAATTCCTTTATATTCACTTTTTTACTGGAAGGCTTATTTTACTCAACAAAAGTTTTCAAGACAAGCCATTTCATGTAACAAAAATTTAAGCAAAATGTTAGGCTTACACGGTAGGAAAATAGTGTAGGTGTGTAGTTTACATAGACTACACTCATCTCCACCATTGTCAACAATGTAGCCAACGTAATTTGTCACCAGACACGACGGGGAGTAAAAAAGACTGAATAGAATTATACGATGTGATATAAGATACTATGCTTCGGATTATATTGTATATTGTGAAACATCTATGAAAGCAATATTGAATTGAGTTATAGGTTGACAGGCAATGTTCGTTTATGAATGTTATGAAATGCCCATGTGAGCATCACGTCATAAATTCATATACTTAATGCAAATGTATGGGAATGGAAAGCGATAGTGGCACTGAAGGGGTAGTATAGTGACGAAGATGTAATGATGACATGCTATTCTGTTAACAATTTTTCTGTGGAAATGAAAATGTGATGCAAGTGTTTGCGCATAAGTAATGTGAAACCGGTATGTGGTACAGGCTTATGATTAAATTGATGTTAGGGATCTGAACCTTACCACGTTACACTGATGATGCTGATATAATATGTAAATTTGTGTGGCATTTGTAAACTACCAACTAACGATAAGTGAAACCGGAAACCTTCATATCGTATCATCATCGTACGACAAACTTCTGAAACCGTACATTTTCTCTAGTATATTCTGTAAAATAATACACTACAAATAGGAAACTTTACCTGGTGGAATTGTAGGAATGTAAAATATTTGGACTGGATAATATTTGGACTGGATAATATTTGTTTGCAAGAAGATAGCTTAGAGAAGACAGCTTTGCGGAATATCGGCTTCGTATTCCTGAGTTCCACCAACGCTTTTTAAATAGTAGTTGATATTAAACAAGTAATTTCTCATTTTGAAGTACATTATAGTCAAAAATTGTAGAGGATGAAATTCGAATCTATAAATTAAGTTGAATATCCTCCACCGTTTGTTATTAAATTCCTGATAACAAGTAAGTTTAGTACACACGTTTTAATTGTTAGCTGTTGTTCCCGAATTTAAAGTTTATTAATGAACCCCGACCCGGAATTGTGTAAAAGATTTTTGAGATGCCACACAAACTTAATACTCTGCGGTAGATAATGATTAAATTGTTCTTTGTAATGAGATCCTCGTCACGCTGCAGTTGTACCGCACAATGTACATTCCTGTGGTTCTTGCAAAATGCCACGTGAAAGATAATTTTCATGTTAAATGCCTAACATATCCAGAATCATAGGATATCACATGCTACAAAACTTTCTAATGATATTAGTAAATATTGTGACATAATTCACAAAAAGAGAAAAATCCTGTAAAATGATATATTCTATTGTGTGTGGTTTGCTTGGTTTAATATTCCGTGGAGAGATGTCAGTTGGACCTACGTATTTTACCGACATGCAAACATACTTTCTTTCCAACTCAGCCTGCCTGCTCAACTTTCTTACTGCATCGTATAGAATAGAGAATCGGTCGTTCACTCTCTTTTGCTATGATCACGTGTGTTTTCTGGCTATGGTCGGCTTTTTTGTTACTAAGTTTTCATGTGTCTTTGGTGGCTTGGTTTAGAAACTTTTGCACGTTTTGCTTTCTCACGTACATGACATGGCATTGCCATTGCCTCAGCCTTCCCTTTATAGTTGGCGTCCTTTCATCTTATTACGGTCGAGGTAAACTTTTTTGTATGGCTGCTTTGCTGCCAAAAGTGATGAATTAGTGTGTTTTGGGAATAGAGAAATCAAAATATCCTTGTTACGAATACATAGAAAACATAAAAATAAACATCATTTTTTTCTCTCTCCAAAACACTAAGAGGAATTTTAAGGCTTACTCTTTGATCTGCTGAGTTTCAAGTCTCGTGATGAAGCATAAAAAGGCCATAGAATGGGGGAAAAGCAAGCCAACACCTGACAGATTCCATCCATTTTGTGACTTGGGTTTGTTTACTTTTGTATTCGATGCAGTGGAATTTTCTTAGAAAAATAATATAAGCCAGCATGGCAGCATGGGAAGAGATATTTGTCAAAATGTAGGATTAACAGAGGACATGTGATGACAGGTTGTAACATTTTTTATATTTAATACTTTTCTTAAAATAGTGAAATCAGCGTGTTAGAGCTTTACTTAGGCTTTAAGAACAAAATAAAAGTACAATTTGTGCATTAGATATTAAATTTTGAAGTCTGTCCAGTCTACTATAAAATATAACTTGTGTGTCTAAAGAATGCTTTGAATGAAATATGAAAAAAGTAAAAAAGAATCCGTATAAATACATCTTCTTGGTGTAGACTTTCAGTACGACCGAGCACTTCAGTGTTTTCAGCTCTTCTAGTAATCTGTCAGTTTCCTTCCTTCTAGACCTCCCCCACCGTATTTTACATATTCTCATCTCTTCTCTCTGCCCTGCCTCTTCTTTTTCTCTCTGGTTGTTAGTGTAATATTCATATTTTCCTTTTTAACCCCGACCAGAGCCATAAGGTAGATCCCCTTGACCTCCTGCAACAGGAGAAGAACGTCCTCCTCCTTGTTGATGCCCGAAACCACCAAAGCCCGCACCAGAGGGATTACCTATTTTAAACAAGATTTACAGCTTACTTTTGGAAATCAGAAAAGGAAAAATATGTACGTGTGCACTTTATTACTGTACACGTACGCACTACACCACCCTACTCCAACCATAAATGTTGGACTTTCCCTTATATATTTTAAGCGTTGTCTGTTTCTGCTTGTCTATTGAATTATTCAACAAAAGTGGTAATCCTTGTTCAATCCTCCATTACTTTCTTTCAAGAGTCGCACGTGCTATAATTTAGGTTTACAGTATGCGGTGGTGGTGGATAGTAGTGATGTTGAAGTGTGTGGTAGTCGTCTTTTCTTATGACAGTTTTAAATAGACATTTATTTTAAAATGTTACACTATACCGTAAGAGGAACTTGGGGTGTTCCGCGCTAATGGACTATTGAATCCACCGGATGCTAATGGCGAGACCAACGAGCTATTTTGAAAGACGAAGAAAGGAAGTAATATCATAAGAAAGCTTTTTATACAAAGCAACGCATACAGCATTGTACATACATACATACGAGAATAGTTTTTAAAGATTGAAAATTTGAGCCTGAAATCCCACTTTTACTGAATTGGCTAATTCTATTCATTAAACTATAAAACCAAATTTATTCGTTGTGAGTAATAAGCATTTACTAAAAATGACAGGTCACAACAATATGACTTTTACGTACCCTACTACATTTTTAAACGGGAAAAGTTATCGATCGGAAGAAGAAAATATGAGAAAAAGTAATCTAATCTTTTTTCAGATGAGATTATGTAAAAGTGAGTTAGAATTTTGAAAATTGTAATGTACGGGATATTACTGGGGAGCAAATAATCTTCAAGTATTTAAGTAGCTTACCTGCCAGCATATCCATTAGCACTGGCATCTTGTCCTACAGACCCAGCACCTTGAAAGCCCGTCGTAGGCACCCCATAAGGCCGGATATTTCCTCCGTTGACTCCACGATGATGATTAGCTCCAGAAAACAGTAGGAGGCAGCAAATTCCAAAAATAAAAAGTGAGGAAAAAATGGAAGAGGAAGATGAAGGAAAAAGCATTTTCTTGCTTTGCTTGCTCAGCAATTGATGGACGTGAGTGTATGTGTCCGTGTGTACAAAGTCTGATGTGATGATATTTTGATTGATCGAGTCGACTGTTTTGAGGTGAGATGATGTCGATATTAGGTGATCTGATCTGAAGTTTGTGACAAAAAAATCTACGAAAGACTGAGGAGATGGATGAGTGAACTAAGAAGATGTGATGAGAAAATGATGATGTTTTGAAAGAGTCAACTGAATCACCAAAAAATGATCATCGATTTGAGGGCAATTTAAAGGGTTTTCACTTTCAAAAAAGCTGAACTCAATAACGTAACTAAGTTGTAACGTAAGAATACTCGTTTTAGGAATGTAGGCTTACATTACATATATTATTGCCTGAAAGTTTTTTTTACACATAGTTATTTACACGTGTAATGCGTGGGAGAATGAAAAAGAACATAGCTTTTTTATTTGTTTGGCTGGATTACTTTTTCAACAAAAGTAAAGGTTCTTTTATATCAATTGAATAGCATGACATCAAGCAAAGTAATCTCAACCAACAACCAAATTCGTGTGAATTTTCTTTCTGTGGATTTTCATTATGTAATCAGTCAATTTAAAAGACAAAGTAAAACAAACTTGTCTGAATTCTTACAAAAAAATTGTGAATTATCTCGGTTCAGTAACATTTTGACAAAAAGTATGCTTTTAGCAGATTTTTATAAAGAAAATGAATCAAAGAATGTAAGTAAAATGAAGGAGTTAGAGTTAAGGTTGTGATAAAATGTCTAAAGATAATAGAAAACGTTTCATTTCAATATTCACTCCATCCACCTCCACAATTATTGATTGTCACGACACGATTGTGAATGACTTGATTTATTTTGCTTGTGCAACATTTGATTGAAAAGAAAATACAAAACAAGTGAGAAAAATATACACGCTTTGTTGTCTACCTCTTTTTTTCTCCATCATCAACTCAAAAGCATTATTTTTTATTATTTGTCAGCAAAAACTACTGCGTAAGTTCACGCTTCAGAGTAAAAAAAGACAATCACAATCACTGCGAAGCCAAGTGTATAGTTGAAAAGGTTATTGAATGGAAAGGAGAGAGGTGCTTTTTGCTCGTTTGTCTTTGTTCTTCAACTTTTGCTACTTGCTTTTACCGAAGTTATTCTCCTGCTCACTTGAAATAAAATTTATGGAAGGACCAACAAAACAAGTTAACTTTCAAAACAGCGAGGAATTGGAGTGTGACTTATGAGCAGAAATGATTTATTGTCTTGAATGAAATCATTATTATCTTTATATCTATCTATACAACATTTCTTTGTTCCTTTTACATGCTTTACTGTTGATCTTCTTTGTTTTTTACATGAAGAAGAAATACAACAAAACGAACTGTTATGCAACTGAACACATATCGCTTGTTGTACTATTTGATAAAAGACAATACTTCAAATAGAAGTAACCTTGTTCATTTATCAATTTGTTTCTTTATTTAATCGAATCTTCAGGGCAATATGAAGTTCAAATTTGTGCCCTGCACTACTTTTCGGCATTTAATCGTGTATTTTTTTGCAAAGTAAGTAAATCCGACCGATTCGACTTGCTACACATGTTGATTTTCCATTTTGTTTTGTTTAAGCCTTTATCTTACAATAACTGGTCATGATCATGCGGTTACGATTACAATACCAATTAATTTAGCCATCATGGCCAAAAACATTGCCAATCCAAAAGTCGAAATTAAATGCGACACTTTATTTATGCTTTTATCAAGCAAATCTGACAATACATATAATGAAGTGTCTTACGTTTTATGTTTGGTTATATTCCAAACAATACAATAATAACTTGTGAAATAGTTATTACACCAATTTAAAAATTAATTAAACTTGACGCCATTAATTGTTTGAATTACTTATATTTAATTCAACATTAGCAATAGATAGATATGATACATTTTATTTTAGTACACGCATGTAATCCCAAAATTAGAATTCAAAAATTAAGTGTAAGTGTTATGTTATCTACCCATGACATAAAACTACGTCGTAATCGTGTACTTTCAAAGAAAATGAATGCTGACTAACGGATGAAGGAAGATGATTCGTTCGGAATTTAGATTTTAAGGTCAAAAAGCGATTGAAATGAGATAAACAATATGTAGTAGCATGTTATGAATACCTATCAAAACTAAATAAAAGTAAAGAATTCGAATTTCAATTAGAATTGAGAGACAAAAATATATTTGGTGTTTGTACGTTTTAATTGTTTTATGCAAATATTCAGAAGATTTCAGTATTATTGTACGCTGCGATTCTTTCCTATTCCAAAGTACCAAAAAATTCACCTTAAAACACAAAGAAGTTCGTTACTGGAATAAAATTTTATGAATGCATATATGTAATTAAATTAGATTATGGTTGGGTTATATGAACTGGAGACGCAACAAGCTAGCAGTTAACTAATGTGATCATACATAATTCAAAAATCATAATTTAATTTTGAAATAACATATTGAAAAAGGCCACGGCAATATTTACTAATGACTGTAAATGGTCGATGATCATTGATGGCTTTGAGTCACGCGACTGATATTCACGTATATCCCATTCGATTTTTTGCTTGAGTAGAACCAAGTGGACATGACTTTCTTATTTCCAAAAAGATTTCAAGTATGTATGTAACATCGAATCTTACTGATCGTCTCTCAACCAGTAAACCTGATTATAAATGTAAAAAACGATTAGAAGTTTTTCTAAATGAATGCATTTTTAACTTTAGCTTTGCTGTTGAACTTTTGGTAGGGTTGCTGATCTTCATGAAAAAGTATCAAAAGAGGTTTTTCCAGGGGTAACCGACGTTTTCATCGCGAATATTTCATCGCCGTTATTTCATCGCCAATTTTTCATCGCCAATACTTCATCGCCGAATTATTTCATCGCCACATTATTTCATCGCCGTTAT
>JAQFXM010008126.1:0-11029 GCA_034693345.1 Entomobrya multifasciata
TATTGCATGAATCGATAGATTAGAGTATTGGCATCAAACTTTGTCAAGATACCTTAGTCTAAAACTCAATAGTTTTGAAGAAACATGCAGATGAAGTTTACATGCTTTATAAATGGGCAAAAAAAATTAGAATGGATTTTTTTACTTTTAAACTTTAAAAATCATTAAAAAATATACTTCTTTGCACTTCTTTATTTACTTTACTTAAAGTACTAGTTTTACAATATAAAGCGAAAGAATTTTTTCCGGTGACTCTTTTGGTATGTTTGGATATTTTTTCATAATGCAGAATCCCTTTGCTGGCACTTAATAAGTGTGAAGCAGGAGTATCATAAATTAACTATTCTTGACAAATGATTTGAAAAATAGCAACGGATAATGAACAAATTGGAAGGAAATAAGCGTCTTTAAATAAACTAGTTAGTTGGTACATTTATGCATAACCTTTCACCTTTCCATATTTGCAATCTGCGGATAATTTGTACTACTGATAAAATTTTATAGCCCATTTGATTTTGAATGCAGTTTTTTTTTGCAGAAATAACATTTAAGTAAACAAACTTGTTTTTAACGTAGAAAGGAGTTGTTACAGCCGTTATATCTCTTCTAAGAATTTTGGCTGAGAGAATGGAAAGGGAATCATAGTACGGTTAAAGACTTTCTTTTACATCTGCATCATGATGAATGATGTGATGTGATCATTATAATGGGTGTAAATAGTGTAAAATTGGCAAACCCTTTTTTCAATTCATTTCGTCTAGCTTTCGAATTAGTGGACATTTTTTTACAAATGCATCATGCATTTAATTTCATGAAATCTTATCAGGTTTTATAAGATTGAAGATAGGTCAAGGTATGAATATGAGATGGGAACAACGTTTTTGTTAATTTCCTTTTAAATCCAATTTATCATTTACGTTACTTCTAAATCACTAAATCCGATTTTGATTCAGATTCATCAAAATTAATCAATTAATGATAAAAAATATGTACAAACAAATACATAGCTCTCTCACAAGCAAGTTTCAAAATATTTAACTTTTTATTACTTCGTGATATTTATGCGAACGCGAAGATACATACCTAAATTATTCACAGCAACATTAGGTACAAACAATGATTCTAATTAACGAAATATAAAAAATATCGAGTTTTATACATATTAGCCTATAACAATCACCACATAATCTATACTATACCATTTAGCCTACTTTGTAACGCTTTTTGAAAATTGTATACACTTGCTTGCAATATAATTTAATACAAAACACACACAACAGAATATATTCAACAAACAAAATAATGCTGATCCGAATTAAATGTTAAAAGGTCACCCCAATATTCTACTTTCGATGCATATAATACCGTTATTCTATTAAATGATGTATGCACGTAGTTCAAGTTGAATTGTTTAGTTAGTAAACGATATTTTTAAGAAGACAAGTATCGTTTGCATTTCTTCTACAAAAGAGAATTTAGTAATTTACTGAAGGAGTGTCATTAGTCATAAAACAATGTATTTCTCTGATCATTCTACCGTCATAGCTTGAGTTTATTTGGCTTTCATGTTTATCTTTTTTTCTCGTTTTGTATTTCATGCGGAACCCGAAGCAGCAATAAATATTTCCAAGATTCCATGTCCTTTTCTTCATTTTTAATGTGGATCCAAAAATAGCAGAACATATTTTCTATCCACATCATTTTGTACTTTTTGTAGTAAGGTCTTTGTTGCATTCCAATGCATAGAATTGAAGTCCCGACATCTGCAAGGTGAATTAATAAAATTGGATACTGATAATTAGTGCCGTAATACTGCCAAGTTAGTATTTGAAAAAAAATATAAAACTAAGTTAAAACTTTGAACGTACCTTACAATGTCATCGAAGTAGTATATTCTAAAGTAGCTTAATCTACCGATGACTGGCTTAGTTATGGAAAAAGGATAAATCTCGTGTTTCCATTTTCAACTGTGAAGGAACGATTTTTGAAAAGGACCAACTGTGAGAAAAAAGGCTTTGTAGAAATTAACACTTTAAACCTGCGGTATTTACAATTTTACAATCACACTATCACAAAAATAAGACCACTTCTGCTTCTACTCCTATAATTTTACATTCCTCATCTATTTAATTTTACAAAAAAAATACGAAATACACTGTTATACCTTTAACAACATCATGATACAATTACAAAATTCTCTTTCATATAATTAAGATTTTACAAACATTCTATCCATACGTTACTTCATATGCACATAATACACATATATGACCTTCCATATCATTTAGCTTAGCTGTTAGTTAACCTATTCTCTTCTACATAGTAATAAAATCTTTGACATACAAAACAAGTACATAATTAATGCATTGAAAACTTCGGTTATCTATATCTAGTATAAATTTGACACAATAAACAAGACATACATAATTACAACAAAAAAGTTATAAAATACATAGACATTTTCTATGAAACGGAATTACAAACAAAAATACAAACACCATCAATGTAATCTACGTAATTAATGACTTTCTGTTTCTACTAGGAAATCATGGTCAAACTAAACTATAAGAAGCCTGTGGTATCTTGACTCTTTAAAATTCGTCTGAATAAAGTCATGTCATCAGAATCACCATCTTTCCAAATATTTACCTTCTTCATGGTAATTTGAGCTGCCTCTTGGAAACATTTCAATGCTAGACTAGGAAAGTTAAGGGGACTCAACAGATTGTTGTATGGGTTCGCTGGATCGAGAACTAAGGGCGTCTGATTAAACACAGAATCTGGTATATCTTCTCTCTGATAGTTGACAAAAACATACAGCCGAAGGTTATTCGCATCTGAGAAGAACTCGAGGAACTTGAGAAACGCCTTGTCCATGTTCCGGTCAATCATTTCCACGGGAGTGAGACTATAGCAAGCGTGAATTGCGACGGTTTCCACTAGTAAAGATTTTCCACGAATTTGAACCCTCCCCGTATTTATGTGTCTGGCCCAATGCTTTGCCAACCGAACGACAGAATGGATGAATGCGTTTTGCCTCTGCACAAAAACCACAGCATCAATGGAAAGTGAAGAACTGTACAAGTAGCTCAGCTTTTCTGGATCTTTGAGTTCCGTAATTTTCTTCAGTGTGTTAATGTACTGTTGAGAAGGATAAGGGGTGAGAGGTGACGGGGCAAAGCAGCACCATCGGTCCCAAGGAAAATTGTTGTCAAGCTGCGCTGCAGGCGTCAGGTCAAATTGTATCCCTTCAACATCAAAACATACGTGTATACTGGAACGAAATCGCCAGATGAAGCCCTTGAACTTGTCAGCGTTATCCTTTATTGCATTCTCCATCTTATTCAAGAGTTTGGTAAAGGGGGGCTCGAGTTCATTGAAGAAAATTACAATGTCGTAATCTGAATCGTTGGCAATGGCAGTACCCTTGCCAAAGCTTCCGGCAACCATTACATGTCCGCTTAAACCTGGGCCCATTTCCTTCTCGAGAACGGCGATAAGACGAAGTGCGATTTCTTGGCATTTTCGGGCATGGTCTTCACTTGGAATCTGCTCTAGAGAGATCTGATTAAGTACCTCGGAGACACTAAGCTTTGGTAATGTGTCCCAGTCATCTGAGGAGGTTGAATACGCATCCATTCCAATCTGCCAACCTAAAGAATAGAATACGTAGTTGAAATTAGGGAATTACTATTTTGACATAAGAAACAGACCACATGTAGGGAATATAATGTTTGGCAAGTAAAAACAGAATCATACTCATGTTACTATGACTTGAGATGAGAAACAAATTATTTACTATAATTTCAAGACAAAGCCATAAGAAAATTTAACACCACACCTTTTCCAACTCCTTCCCTGGCACTACTTAGTTTCGATTGTTTGTTGATGTGGTTGAATTATTTCCAGTTGTGTAATAACTTGTCGTCTAGTGACTCTCACCTTCTCACCAATCAAGGGCGTCTTTACAGGATTTACATGTTTCACCAAATTATAACTGCTCCAATACAATACTTTCGTCTCGTGATGCGATGAGGTATGAACACCTACAATTCTTCACAATGCTCCTAAGATCCAGAAAACTGCTTGTCAAGCTGAAAGTGATGGAGCATTATAGTCTTCAGTCAGTCAGAGGGGTGCGGAATAGAGAATATGTACCATCGATTTAGGTTGCGCTTTAATAATCCTGCAAATTATATACAAAACATTCAAATGAATACGTGAGCAAAATCATGTAAATTACAAAACAGCACGACATTTTTCATACTAGTACATTTTTTGAATATTTCTAACGCGTTAATTTGGAAACATATGTTCCTTACAACGTCAACGGCACATAAGCAACGGAATTTAAAAATTCGGAATGGTAGGTAACATTCCACTCAATCAAATTTAAATGCACCTGTTCAAAGCAAGAGCTTTCAGCTTCATACAACCGCTTATGGAAAACAGAAGAGATGGCTATTTTTTCTTATCGAAGTTTAATACATGCATAGTTATTGTTAGTGTTTAAACTTATATTCATTTCATACACTACAAAGTTCTACCAGTACGTAATTTGACAGACAGTAATCGTCCATAGATAAATATAGTCAAAAATGCTGACAACAGGATTATCTCTCTTTTTGGACTTTAATTGACTTGCATATTATTGAAATGCGTTAATTTACATGCAAACGTCAATGGAATGTTGAGTTTTTACATATTTTTTTAGAATTTTACATTTTACATACCTGTATCATAGTTCTAGTACTGGACAAATTGAAGAACAAGAGGTTGAATACTTTAGCCTCTTGTGATGATATGATAACAGCTTCCTTTCACTTTCAATTAATGATCAACCGAGCTGAGAAGCTATCTTTGGAACTCAACCTTAAAAACAAAACACTACTTACGTCACACAACACACAAAAAGTAAACATGTTGAGCTAAATTAACTCCAACCGAAAAACAATTTTTGGTGCAAACAGTCTTTAAATTGTTCTTAACTATAAGGTTTTCCCAACGTGTTGACTCATTCAAGAATTTTAATCGCTGTTTAGTAGCCATTTCCCACTTTCCCACCCAAACAAAAACAATGCACTGGGTAAGGAAACAGTTGATTTCAAATTGTGACGAAAAGGTATTCCGCCACTTGATTTCAGTGTAATTAAATCACGAACACTGGAAATTAATGACTTAATTACAAATTACAACAATTAGTTGAGATAAGTAGAATAGAAGCTTGCTTACATTTACATCACATCTTTCAAGGTGCAGAATGCAGAATGGTGACTGGAGGGAAACGTTTCTGTCAAATCTAGTTATGCACGAATTAACATATTTAAAAACATAACACGGCAGTGAAGTATAGCTGCAAAAACTTGACCGTTCGGTGGACCATGAACAAAGACCACGAACCAAGTTTATCTCTGAATTAATTGAATGATTTACATTTACATAGACATCCTGGTTTAGTTAAATTATCGTACATTTTGATTACCAAATTAAATGATGAGTTAGCTAGCCTGCTAGCATTCAGATTCAGACTAATGACTAATTAACTAACTTCCTAAATCCGTTATCGCGTCCGTGTATTAACCGCATCCGCAAATGGACCAAACTTTATGGACAAAATTGGACCATCCCTTCATTTCTTCTCACAGTCTTACAAATTTTTAACTTCGTGCTGTCTATAACAAATGATTACATAGAGAATTGAGTGATACATTTCATTTTTTGGTATGTATAAAACTTAAAAACATCACGTTAATTTCATTTGATACAAGGCTCGAGAAGACAAAGAAAATTTTACAAGTTACAATTATATTTAAAAGGTCATTTTCGGATGTACCAATAGGTAGTTTGATTTGTAGCATAATTTTAATTTTAATGTAGTGCAGTAGCATCTTGGCATTATAGCAGCCGAACCTTTAGATTTAGATGGTAAATGCTACTTTAGCTAAATAAATAGTTACGAATTGTCATTAACTTTGTTTTTGTGGTTAACTTAACGTTTACATTTCACAACATGCTAGTTGATTAGTTCATTCAATCCCTATACACTATTAGTAGCAGTGACTGTTGGAATTAGTTTTGCAAATACTGTTGTTACACAATTCTTCATAATTCTGTCGTACATCATCCATCAGTCATCATCAGCATCATAATTTGCATGCATATGTCTTCATTTCATTTGTGGCATCCCTGGCATTGTTAAGTTACCTAACTGCATTTGTTCACATGTCAAAGCATTAAATGGAACTTTTATAAACAAACATAAAACTTTCAAATTTGCTATCATTCATCAATTTTATCATCGAGCCATCTCTAAACATTTGTATCTGCGATTTTAGCATTTGATTGTAGGGTAGCAGCTACATGATCGTTGGAACAAAGGAACCCTTTTAAATATATTTATTTAATTAAACTAGAAAATATCTCGAAAGATTTAGTTGTTTAATTGTTGCCTCCTACATTTACCTTGTACTTGATCATGAAAAAATTCACAATATATCGCCACAATAGTTTCAAATCTGATCGAAATTTTGTCGTGGTGTCATACAAAAAGATGACTCGGGTTGCGGTTGCGATACAACCTGTCAAGGTTAGGCAACAAGTCATTACTAGAATTTTGAAGTGCCTATTGTTGACTTATACGACAGTGTTTCTTCAACAAGTGGTCAGCGTACAGAGTACCATGATCGATTTTAAATGCTAACTTGCATTGTTTAATTGTTGTACGCGTGCTGCGTGCGTAGATTCACGCGCACAATGTTTTGTCATCACATTTGTATATTTTAAGCCTTTTAACTTGACAATGAAATGAACATTTCAAAGCCAAGGTGGCTGCAGCCTAATCTTCATCTCTCTAACATAATGCAATCATGAGTATCATGAATAATGAAATACTCATGTCACCACCAATCATGTGCATTGTCACGGTTTATTGCATTGGTTTAATTTTAATTAAAAATTAACTCGTGAAGGGAAAACGTCTACAAATCTAGGAATCTGTAGATTCAGACTTTGCAAAATTCATTAACTTTATAATCCGTGTTGTTTTACAACTGCGCTGCGATGAGCAAATGAGTGTTACTGCGTAGCCACAATCTTTCTAGTTTTAGAAGAATTAAAACTTTAAAAAAGGATTATCAACAGGAAGGAAGTAAAGTGTGTTGCTGGCAGGCATAATGCTTGCTGAAAAGCAATTATAACATGAACCCTTAAACCATAAGCACAAGTAAAGTAAAGAGTACATTACGATTTACGATTTGAAACGAATCTATTTAAATGATAAGCAAATGTGAGATAGTTGTGAATTAAAAATCTTAAATAGTTCTTCCATCGCATTCCAAGTTGATCAGGCGAATGTGATGCGATTGAAAGATCATTATCAGTTTACTGAGCAAATTTTCAAATTAGGGTCAAACTGGTCATTAATTTTTTGGTGTAACTTACACTTCTTTTCTTGGTGTGGAAAAGTTTTTTGTAAAAATAATCCAGATAAAAACTAAACCACCGCCCCATGAATGAATGATTATTTGAACCGATGAACTTTTCGATATTTTGCAATAAATCATTTTTTCTTACCTGTCAATAATTAGGATGCGTGGGGAATGGGGATACATAAAATAATTTTGTACAGTAAAAATATTGGACACGAACTGGTCTTTTATCACCGTTTACTGTTTGCTATTGCTTCTAGAACAAATTAGTGGCACTCGCACTCTTAAACGTAACGTATGATTCAAAGTGCAACAAGTTGCACAACTTGTCAAATAATCACTATTATACTTTTATGTGATTTGTCAGATTGTGCAAGTGGAGTTACCGAACGACCCTACAAGAGGAAGGACGACTTCCGTCATTCATTAAACAATACACGCTTTGAGTTTTGGTACACACAATATGCGTCAGGATTTTTACAAAAATATTCGATATTGGTCAATCGTAAGAAATAAGGATAATTATTTTAGGGATATCGGGCAACAATAGTACAGCAAACATCATAACATTGTTATCATCAAACAAAATGTAAAGCGTACATCAATATTTCCGCTAATTGCAGGGGTCCACGGGGCTGAATTTTTATTTACTAAAAGGTGTTCCTTGATATAATTAAGGCAACTTGCATAGAGCAAAATCCCTAAAGTAAAGGAACTTCGATATTTCTTTATAATTTTGTAGAAAACTTAAGGAAAATTGCATATTCATACCCTGAACTCTTAGGAGACAGTTTTATTGGGTGGAAGTATCCGCGTTTATATGCGTTTAATTATAATTAATGTAAAAATGACGTTTGTAGCATTGTATCTATAGTAGCCAAAATTAAACAATCAATCCAAAACATATTTGAGATTTCATACGTGAATCAGAATTCCCAACTTTTTGAACAGCGCCTTCTAGTTTTAATTACTAATTACCCTAATTACAGTCTAGACATTTCAACAAGAATCGTAATTACAACTTATTGTAACCATGACTTACGATATAACAGACTTGACTGAACTTCATCTCATCAGTACTTGTTACATGACATGATTACTGATTACGTGTCAAGTGTCATGTAATGAGTAATATACACTATGGACTTCTGAAATACTCGTATGTAGACTAACCTAATAAAAAACCCATTCTATGTAAAAATCGTACATTAAATTTTAAGGCTCATATTCACCTGCTAATCAACACAATACTTAACTTACCACAATTTTTACTTGATTGATTATATTTGATATTACCTATTTAACCGTCATGAAAAAAGGCGACGGGTGATGGGTGTTGAATGATGAATACTTTCCGTTGACCTGAGTAAACAACCCAGTGCATTTTTAAATAGCACAGTAATTTGGGCTGCATCGTTGCAATTTACTGCTCATCAGTAGGATTTTCGAAGCAACAATTCTGCGAATGGATACTTCAAAGTTGTTATATTACTCACGTCAGTAAAAATGCTTTAATCTTCGATAACATGTTGTTGTATATTACGTTTGGGTAAACAAAGTGTGTGTTTTTATCATCGTGAACTCTTGCTTGAGTAATTTTTATTGTTACCGATGATGATGATGTCTGTGCGAAAACTGGATATGCAAGCAATTATATTTATTTAGCAAGATGCAATATGTGGTTATATTATTTTAAATATTTCATTTTCATAGCACCTTGTTAGTTTTTTTTGCGAGTCTGTGTAAAACATGCAGTTAGTATGAAAAAAGGGTCTATTTATTTACAGTTCATAGAGGGATTGCTAAAGTACTCAATGTAGTTCACAGTTTGCAATATTTAAAAAGTTGTATTCTAACGGATTGTTAATTTTGTTGTCATTGTACTGATTATGTTATATAATATGCATACAACAATGATGAGGACTTGAATTAAAGTGTAGAGTCGCTTTATCTATGTGCGTAGCGATTGGATTTGAAGACTTCTTCCTTGTTTATCGCTTTTTTTGTAGATGTCCACGTAGTTTATTTACCCTCTCTATGAATTGACCTGCTTACCTTTATTTTTTCGCAGTTATTTCTCCATTGAGAGATTATTATGATTACTAAGAATCTCATATCATCGATAAGATTACTTAATCAGATTTTGAGCCGATGGTATAAATATGGGGAGCTCAATTCATTCTCGCTTTCATTTGGCAACGTAGCCCCAGCCATCGTCCCAGTCGCCCTAAGATTTTGTAATTCAAAAACAAAGTGAAGCCTAGGCTTTGTAGCTTACAGTGGGGCCAGGCTCAAAACATATAATGAACGTGAATTTTAAATTCCTATTTTATTTTATTTTATTTATTGTTGTGATCAACCTGGCATTGCCGACCTCGGCATTTCCGGAGCGAAAGGGGAAGCATTACATTTACCATAGGTGGTGTAAAACACAAGGGGATTGCCCAGTTGGAGACATTTGTGTGACTGGACGTTGCTTATAACGGTTAGTTTCCAATTCCAATCTATGTCATCATCCAAATTCTATCAAACGATTGTCCAACGGTTTTTGTCTGATTATGCATCAAATTGTTTTGTTTTTCAGCTGGAACAAATAAAATCCGGAACGAGAATGGCACTTCATCATTTCAGACAAGTTCATCTACTTATTCGCTGTTAATGTGGTTTAATTGATAAAAAGTATCATAAGACATTCGTGTAATGTTCTCATGTATGCAGCCCTTAAATGAAATTTTCAAAGTGCCCCCAGCGAATATTTCTTATCCAAATGACACGTGGTCACCCACCATAAAAGTGATACCCATTTCGGCCATTGACCATGGAGGTTGTATTACTTCTCAAACTATTTTTCCAAAAGTTCCTTCAAACATTCTTAAAAGAAACGTTTAAAATTTTCCTTCGCAAAGCAGTAAAGAAAAAATTAAAGGATAGAAATAAGGATACTAAAAAGAAGGCTGATGTACTTCTTGATGTAATGGATGATGTAGTGTAGCTACTTTTAGTATTACTTTATGTCATTTGTTTTTTTGTTAATTTCACGTTATCCTAAAATTACCAAATTTCTTATCTGTATAATCTTTTGTTGATTTTGTGTAAGCAAATTTATGTACATAGTATGAAATGTTTTGTCGTGATAGTCCAATATACAGCCGTTCAATGTTGATAAATTGTGATTTTAGAATTTTTAGAAATAAAGTTGAAACGAAAAAACTCATAAATTTTCTAGGAGCCATAAAATATTTATTGAAAAGTTGTTTGATGAACTTGATGAAGCTTGTTTTTAAGAGCATTAAAAGGATTCATTCATTCGCATTCTTTATTTTCACGATCTTTTTGAATCATATCATATTTCAACGAACAGGGTAACAAAATAAAAATCGTAAGGTAGTCCACTTTCCAGAATTCAAACCTTCATTTTAATAACTTATCTTTGCATTATTTTTGCCAAAAACTTAGCATTCCATCATGTCTGGTCACATCATTCATATCATCTTTCCAGTGCCTATTCTGCAATGGAAATGGGTAGGAAAAGTTCCCAGGTAGGACCGACTCAAAAAGGCTGTACCTTGGAAAAACAAAAAACTTTAAATATTGAGCCTAAT
>JAQFXM010008127.1:0-11027 GCA_034693345.1 Entomobrya multifasciata
AATCTGTTAATTATAACTGTTCCAGGACAAGCGGTTGGATTGTGTACCTTGATAAAATTGGCAACAAGTGAAATAAGTGGGTTTACTGCGATAATTCTGGGTGGATTTTTTGCAGCTATTGCTACAAACTGTACAACAATCAATGTTATTATATTTGGTGCCATGGCAGAAGTTTGGAATACTTCTAGTAATGCTTTGGTAGAATTAAAAAAGATGATTCGATTTGCGTTTAGCACTCGGAAAGTAACTCGATATGAATTTAGGTGCAAGGAAAAGATTTATAAATCTTGCAGTGTGCTTAAAGTTCAGTTTGGATCGTTAAATTTCATTGATCGTTCTACTCCATTAACATGTTTGGAGTTTGCAAATGATCTTACCGTGAATATTTTGCTACTTGATTAAAATATGCACTACGGTTTACAGTTAGCGAAATGACAAGGATAACATTAATAATCACAACATATTCTAGCACAAATATTTCATTAGCGAACTTATATAACTTAAGTCATGTGTGCCAGTATACAAATTCTATAAAAACTCTAATAAATTAGTTTCGAACAGCAAGAGTAAGAGTATTCAGATATGTATAAAAATAATGGTAACTTAAGAAAATATAATAACAAAGGTTCATAACATTTACCCGTGAAAATTAACTCGGCCCATTTCTCAACAAAAGCCAAATTTTAAAATTAAATGGGTAGTAAATGCTTAAAATACTTCAGGCGTTTCTAGAAGTAAATTTATGATAAATAGGGCATTGCATGAAAGTCTAGCCTATAAACCAAAATTTTGAATAAAAACGATTGTTCCGCACATAATAGATTTTGCCGTTACTACGTTCTTAACAAATAAACTTTAATCGAATAAATCCTTATTTCACAATTTTTGTTTGCCAGAACTCAATTCAAATTTTGACATTTTGATTGAAAACTAGACATGACATCAATCGAGTTTATGGACATGTCATAAAAAGTTCTTAACGCAAAAAGGGGAATACGAATTTGAGGTGGTGGGTGATTTATACTGTAATAACTTGTATACAAGTTGTTTTTTGAAATATAAACTCTTCGATACTTTTATTTATTATTTACTTTAGATTATTGTTTTTTAATCTTGGGAATTAAATAACGACTCCTTTTTTCACAGAATCTTTATTCGCTTGTTTGTATGCATGATTCCACTAGAATATTGCCCAAGATAATATTATACAAATATTGAAAACAAGGTAGTTGCAGGTTTAATAGCTTTTACCAAAATGTTATCGTACTCTTTTTTTTGTTCTTATGCTTGGGTTCCTTTGGTCTCATACAATTAATCGATAAGCAAATACAATAATAAACTTAAAAAGGCACCTGTTAATTACCTGACTGTTTGTGCTTGAGCTTTTTTCACAAAAAATAACGTACCAGGCTTAGAACTAGTTTTTCTTGGCATTTCTTAATCACATACAATGGTTTTCATTACTAAATATTATTGTTGGTTTCCAAACTCAATAACAATTTTTTGTTGACTTGCGTTGCTTCATGTGTAATATTATTTGATAAAAAATATATAAAAACAAACTTAGGCTCACTAACAAATTGAAAAGTGTTATTGCTCTCGTAATTTGTAATATTCACTTATGTATTTTTCTAGAAAGTTTATTGCTTCAATCATAAATATTATGGTAAAAGTCATTCATGTGTGGAAAAGAACAACCTTTAACCAACTAGTGCAGAACATAATACCAAATATATAATTATGTTGCGCAATGAGATAGGTCAATCTATTCCGTATTTTATTAAGTACAAAATACCACAACGTTTCAGATGTTTTATCCAGTCTTACTCGAGTATTGATCCTCTCAACATGTCAAGACTTTCATTTCTTTGCATTATTGTAGCATTATTTGCTACCACTTTATATCAAAATACAATATTTGCTGAAAACATTCTTTCCTCTTTCAAATATTATGAAAGAATAATCACAGATTTAGAAACTATTTACAGTCGCGATTGAGTTTCAGTTGATTACACTTACAACGAGACCACATCAACTGGTATAAACAGTTCTCCCGGCTGTCCAAAATCTATTACGGGACTTCCATGGATTTATTATGGAAACCCAAAACGTTGTTACTTAGCTCATAAAACTGGTCCTTGTGCAACAGGAGAGAAGTTGTTAGCACAAAACGAATCATTTTATGGAATTTGCGGATGTGAGTGCATGACCCTTGAGCCGGAAAAATACAGTAGCTTAACACAATGCAATGATAGGTATTTAAGCTGTGTAGACTACGCTGGAGAAGTGTCCTACTCGTTTCTCCATGGTCAGGTTTATGACACCAAAGAACAAAAGTGCTATGCAAAGTTTGAAAAGGGTCCATGTATCAAAGAGGGCGATATTATTGCGTCTTATACTGCGAATGTTCTTAAATGTTTGCCGTTATGTGGATTTGATGATCCTCTTTGGTACGAAAAGTACAGGAAGGAAGTTTGTACGGTATGTTGAACACTTATAAGAAACAACTCTAATATTTCAGTACTAATAAATTCATAATTTTACATTTTTAGACTCCAGGAGGAGGAGGGTCTTTAACTGATGTGATATCAACGGAAAATTGCAAGGAAAACTATAAATACAGCAAAATCCTAAACAATTGTGTTCGGCAATTCACATTTAAGTTTTAACTTATGAGCGTATTTTTCAAATTAAAGGCATACCGCAAACCATTGTTAATATAAAATACTTTATATTTTTATGAAGTCATTTAATCTTTGACACTTTTTAATCATTAAAAGAAATCGAGCTAATATAGCATGCTCTGAAAGCGACAAACATGGCATGGCAAACATGTATCATATACATATACGCCAGCGTATTTAGCATACGAAAAAAGTATAAAAATCTTTTAAAATTGTACACGTGCAGGAAATTGCAAAACGAATAAATCATCCAAAATCACTTTTTATACTGGCCTTATTCTTAAATGAGAGTTCATTGACATACAATCCGGATTTGTTTAAATCAAACATTTATCCTGAACGGACGGGGAAAAAAATTCTTACTGAAATACTATGCATCATACTATAATTACCAGTGTTGACCAAACCTGTTTCATACTCTGTAATAAAAAACCCGCTAATTTTAAAACCAATCTAAACAATTCACATTCTTTTACTTAACTCAATTCATCTATTAAAAAATTCACTTCTAGTCTAGTTTCAACCTCTGAGGAGATACAATGGGTAAAATGATAGTTCATACCGATAAAATAGCAGTACTAGCTATTTTATTTCTTCAACCTTTACCATTTAGTGAGCAAAATGAACAAACTATAACGGATTTACGAACTATTTATAGTAAGCATGGAGTTAACGTAGATTTCCGATATACCGCAACGCATTACAATTCTAATGGCTTATTAAGTGTTCCTAGTTGTCCAAAGTCAATTTCCGGTTTACCATGGATATATTATGGAAATCCAAAACGTTGCTACTTGGCTCATTTCACTGGTCCGTGTTCTAAAGGAGAAATGCTAATAATTCAAAACGGATCTCCTTACGGAATTTGTGGATGTGAGTGAATTTTCGACATAAAAGAACAAAAGTGTTATGGCATATATACTCAAGGACCTTGTGGAAAAACTAGTGAAGTTATTACGGGATTTACTGGAAATGCAATCACGTGTAAGCCAATTTGTAACAAAAAGAATCCAGACTGGATTGAACTTAACAGGAAAAGAATATGTGCACTTGTAAAATACAAATCAATAAATAGTAATATATCACACGCTTCAATCAATTTTTAAAAACTTGTAAGATTTTGTGGTAAATTTTTGTGTATTTTAAGGAACCTCCAAGAATCGTTGAGCGTGACAGTATCTCCGGATCCATAAATCCAAGATCTTGTGGAAGAAATACGAGATAAAGCGAGGCTCTCCAAAAATGTATTCGTCAAGTTACCGTAAATTTGCAATTGGGATAAATGTGTACATTAAAATTAATGACTTTTTGGAATTAAAGTATGGAATTTAGTATGCATATACATGCCTTTCTTATTAGCTACCATTCGTTTTAAAAATCAGTTGAAATAAACATTAGCTAACCAACTGTATTCGTCTTGAAATAAAAAATGTTGATGCAAATAGTAATGTACATAAGACATGCGTTAGCGTGTTAAGCGGGATGAGGTTTTGTTGTAATTTAAATGCATTATGTAGCATTTACTTGATGACAAAAAATGTGGGCGGGGCCCAAGGTAAGTAATGTATTTTAAATACAACTAAAAAATGATGGATTTTCATTCATGATAGCTTGTAAATATGCTTTCATTTTGTAGTAAGTATTTATATAGTATTTGTAAATTGTTTTCAATATAATGTATTGAATATGAGTACTATAGTATTTATATAGTAACTGTGTTTATACATAGTAACCTACTTTAAAAATATAATTATCTGCTTTTAATATATAACAAAGAAAGGATAGTGGAAAATGGTTGTCTTTGTTATTTATGTAACTAAACATTGCAATGCTTGCGGCGATAAAACAGTGAAGCACATGTATCTTTAAAGTATTTCGCAGGGTTTAGGAGAAAATATCCGACGTTATCCAGGTTGTATAAAGTCCAGTCAACACGTGAACCAATATTTTTCATCCTGCACAGCAGTCTTGCAATCATTTCTTTTGGGTTTTCATGTACCTGCAATATAGAGATTTTTCCGGTTGTATTATATCATTTTATGTACATCACCTTTTTTTACACGCATCACGATTTTTTTACATGCTTTTCACAACAGACTTTTAGATGGCTATATATGATAAATAGGATTTCTAAATTTACCAGTGTGCAATTCCTAAGAGTTGAGATGCTCATAAAAAGTTTGTACTTTGGTTCTGTCTGTTGAATTGAATGGTCGGTGTGATGGTGGTGTGGAGGATACTCACATTTTTTCAGTTTGTGCAAAATCTGGCATTCACTGGGAAAATATTCAGAAGGATTAAGATGTACATAACTCAGCTCCAAAATGGGCATATGCTTGGAGTACCATGACTTGAAAGAGTTTAACGTGCAAAGAACTCTCATGTACCTGTGCTCTGTTACCTGAAAATAATATATTATTTGTCATTATTTCAAAGAAAAAATATTTTACGCATGTTTGTTTGTAAAACTTACCATATTATTGCATGCAGTTTTATTGGTAACGAAAGAAAATATTTAAACTGTATCTTTCACACTCTGATCTGCTCCTATGTTTGAGAGGTCCGTTGATCTAACCGTTACAGGCTCTTGAGTTGTAGTCTGACGGTCAGGTGTTTTCAATGATGAAGAATTAATTTCGGTTGGATTTGAATGCGTGGTGGTGATGATGTTACTTGTTTCTGTTGGTGATTCATCTATAATGTAGGAATCGGTGGTGGTGATGATATCACTTGTTGCTTCAGTTGGTGATTCATCTACAATGTATGTAGGTGTGCCGGTAACAATTTTCTCTGAGAAAGATAATGCTGTTGTTGATGATGTAGGTATTTCAGTACTTGATGCGTCACCAACGACAGTACCTGATGAATTCGTATCAACTGAGTAGACACGGGTAGGTGCAGTGGTAACGGTAGATGATTTTGATGGAAAAAAGGAACTGTTGTTGTGCTTTGTGTGACTGTAGTTGCCTTAAAAATAAAATAAAATATTATGCGTTATAATTCACTTTTAAAATTGACAATGCAATTTACCTGATTGGATGTGAGACATGGCACTACAATGTCTCAATACTTTAGCAATCGTGATTATGTTAGGATGGTTTTTTACGCTAATTCTCGTGGAACAAAGAGTACTGCCCGTGTTTGTGACAGCAAACTGGCATTTTTCTTTAATGCAGTTTGTGCATGTATTAATATGAGAGCAGGTAAATACTCCCCCAACAATTAAAATTATTATTAAATATTTCATCTTGTATGTTGTAATTGTAAATGCAAAAAGGAAGGATGTTGGGTGAGCAATGAAAAAATTAACGATCATCTATCGGATATGATGACATCATAGAAATGGGCTCGAGTAAAAAACGCGATAACATTTTTTTTGTCAATCCATTACCTAAATACATGTATAAGCCTAATTTTCAGTCTGTGTGCTGCGAGAAAAGCAAAATAGTTGGACAATGTACAAGGTGTGAAGAAGAAAATGATCATGATCATGCGTGATGATATGATGGCTAGAGTGAGGTCGAGTAAGAAAACAAAAAGCCATCAGTGAATTGTTTAAATGCATGTATGCTATGATAATATTTTTTACTTTGTCTTGTGAGATGTGAAAAGATGATGTTATATGAGCTTTAAGGATGATATATATACATAAATTAACACAAACGAGCAAAACAAGCATATCACAATTTTTAGGTAAGACAATTATTTATTAAACACGCATGTCAACGACGATGCTGGGAAACCTACTTAAATCGACATTAAAAGAATGTAGGTGAAAACTAGACATCAGCAAAGCCAATAGCCGTATTTACGTCAATAACATGGGGCCCTCGTGCATTAATTTTGTTTCAAACTCATAACAAGTTTTTTTGTACTTTCATTATTGTTATATATGTTTTTTTAAATTTTTTAAAAAAAATGAGTGCATTGTCTTACGTTAATCTAAAAATGGTCATATTGTAAAGGTCCTACTCAAAGTCCGCTGCCCATTGTGCTTTTCTGACCGTGCCATTTCTGCCAACTCTTCTAAAAACAACTTAATTAAACCAAGATATGCACTCTGAGACAATGACATTTGGGGTCCAGTCCATTCCACTGGTTCATCCTGGTAGTCCCGAACGATCATCGGCTTCAGCTTCTGCCAAATCCGATATGTAAGCCTCGATTGATTGTGGTAGAAAAAAGGGCGCACCTGAAAAAAATAAAACAGTTAAAACAATAAGGACTAAATTCAATAATGGATATTTTTAATGGTTCAATAAAATGTTTAAAAAATATATACTGGTGTATAACATACCAATATGCATCCGATTGGAGAGCTGACCACGCAGGGCTGTTCCCAGAAGGTTCTCAGTCGATAGTTGTGGACAGGTTCTGGTCCAAAAAGTTCTTCGGGGGTGGCTTTTGATGCATGATGTTGTAGAGGAATAAGCGCTTTATTGGTAAATTCAGCCAAATATTTTGCCAAAAATTTAATTATAGACTTCCCTATACGTTCAGTCTGTAAGCAAATTCGTTTTTAAATTGTACAACTTTTAAAAAGTTCTTTATAAAATATTGAATACGAAATATGCTTACCGATTCATAAGGATTTTTCATCGATATTGTTTTACAAATGAAGATTTTTGGGATATTATCCATAATATCTAAAGTCCGACGTATTTGGAGAAGGTTTCCTATACGATTGGTTGAATAATGAGACCAAAAGTGAACCGAAGACTCTGGAGTGGTCTGTAAAATAAAAAAGATAACAAACTGCTCTACAAAAATGTGGAATTATGCATTAAAAATTTGAACTTCATTACCAAAACGAAATCTGCCCCCGACATGGAATTTACTTGTTTTGTAAACTCCACAAGTTCTTTTGGCGTTGGTGGAGGTAACATAAGTTCTGGTGAATTGCGGGATGGAGTTGGGGTAGCCATTCTAACCGGAGACGTTTTTTGTGAAAATGTTAGGGGTGGAAATTCGTCATCAGAGGAGGACATATCAAAGTCGTTTTTAAATGATCTGGTGTTGAGTTGGTTGATTCTAATCCTAAATCTGTGACTTCCTTCCTCACCACCATTACCTAAAATATAGCAAAAAAATGTTAAAAATGTAATGAGCAACACATGTATACATACCTATGTAAAAATGATTATCTTACGTTTGTTTGTAGACGTCATTGTTGGTCGTTGGCTTAAGGAATCTTGTTTGGCTGTGCTTCTTAGAAACATGGAAGTTGTCTGCAAAGAAAAAAAAGACTCATAGAAATCAACTTAAAAAACTTTTAGCTTGCTTATTTGTTTTTATATTACATGAAGATGAGATCAGAACAGTTCGTCTAGGCAGCTTTCTAAGGATAGGACATCTTTTTAGACACATGATTTTGCTTATAGACTTTTGAGTTCATTCATTTTATTTTATTCATTCGTGAGAATCCAAGCAGAATGCAGCTCTCACAGCGATTTAATTGGCGAGATTCCTCGCATGTCATACTATAAAAACTTCTTGAGTATACCACCTGAAATGTTTTTTGGGCCACGGTTAACCATACTTGGGGCAGAGACTGACTCTATAACAGCAAAGTACAAAGACTTTAACAGGGAATTTATTGCCAAATTATGTAGTTTAAATCATATGTTTGATTATTCAAATTTATCTGTCAATAGTCCATTGTATTCTGCTGAAAATTCGGCAAAAATTGGAATTTTCAGGATCGAATACGAATTTCCAATTGAGTGGATTAGGTTACGCTCAAAAGTTTATTGTGTAAAGCTACTTTGTAGGATTTGCAAGCAGGTGTGTAATGAAGAAGAAAATGAGACATGTACCAAGTGTGCTCATGGAGTAAATACTGTGTCAAAGGGAACTAAAAAAGTACATGTTTTCAGTATATATGAAAGTTTTAAATAATGAGAAGGAAGTGCATTCCGAGTATTATACTATTAACTCTCGTAATCGACACATACGACTTTTAAAACGTAAAGCAAAATCACTAACAGCCAGAGATCGGAAACGGATTTGGATCAGCCCAATTGAGTCAAAGCCTTTTGGATATGATGACTGACATTGTGGATTTAAGGCTACATTCACCTTGTAGTATACAGATTTGTGGTAAGGCGACACTATAAAATTGCCAAAAATAATTGAAACTAATGCTCTTGTTTTTCAAAAAGGTTATAGCCAATCGGGGAAAACAACAATCGCAAAAAATATATACTTGCACAAGGATAGAATATTTACTGTGCCCCCTGACTTGACGATTTGGATATATCAAGAAGAAGAAAGTTGGCATGAAGACTTTAAACAGCACAATGACGTCATTTTTGAGAGAGAATTTGACCAAGTGAAGCGTAATCTTGGAAATGAGTTAACAGTTATGATAATTGCAGATGACAGGACCTCTCAGTTGCTAAAGAGCAACGCCGATGTACTTTCATATTTTTTGGAGAAAGTACATCATCTTTTTTGGAGAAATATTTGTTTACGTACTGCATGCCATTTTTGTTCCAAACTGTCGACTTGCAAATTTGCAAACTTCGTATTTGATAATAACCAAGATGTAAAGGGATTTGTCATCTATTCATCGCCTGTCCTTTCAATTGAAACCACTCCAAACAAAATTTGTGTACAATGCCTATATGCACTCTGTAAGCAAGTCAACTTTTCCACATTTTGTCATTTGTCTTCATCCAAAGGATAATGAAATTGCAAGATATAGAAGCACTCTGTTCTTCTGGGACGACCTCACACTTTATTTGCCAAAAAATGGAGATAATTCTGCAAAACTTTAAATTTCTGGAAAAAATCACAAAGACCACTCCACGTCAATTTGAGAAACTTATAAAATCAGCTTCAGAAAGTGAACTTGAATCATTAAAGTTTTGCCTTTCACAGAGAGTGTACTCTAAAAAAAGTTATAATACCATATGTAGTCAGATAGCGCAACGTGTAAAAACTAAAGCATTTTGGAATTTGGCGGTGCGGAAACACAAGTACATATTACCTATTGTGGCTTGTGTGCTATCAAAAATCCTTCAAGAAATCTTTTACTGTATCTTCGATACCATTTAAAATGGAGTACTTTAAGGTGGTCCCGTTGAGTGTTTACTCCAAGTGTATAGAGGAATCGAAAAAGCTCACCGTAAAGGAACAAATTGAAGAAATTCCAAAATTGGCTCAAAGGTAAGCAAAAAAGCTCTTGGACATTTTGCGTGAGAATGGGATGGAATGGAACGACTACGGAATCTTATTACCAAATCAAATGAATTGGGTGACGCAACAAGCATCGTCCCTCTTGTAATATATGCAGTGAGGGGGAAAGATAAGCCAGCTTATTGGAGTAATTTTGTATCAGTATTAACTGGACTGAAAATTCAAAGAGATTTACTTTGTGCTTCAGCTATGCAGGATGTGAAAAAAGCAAAACGACATGCCAAATAAAAAACAGTTAGTTAATGATAGGTTTTTACACCGGGCATACCTATCTCCTGAAAATCCCGATGCATTCTCGGGATTATCTGGGTTTGTAAAAGCAAGGAAGATTAAAGATTTGACAAGTGTTAGAACTTCCTTGTCAAAGTTATCAGCGTTTTCAAAATTTAAACCACCCAGAACCAATTAATTGCGAATACCAGTCATTGTCAAACAACCACTAGAACTAGTACAAATTGACTTAATGGACTTGAGAACGATTAGCAGAAAAAATCGTAATTACTTATATGTACTAATTGGCATTTGCATTTTCACAAAGAGAGCCGTCGCCATTCCTGTCAAGACTAAATCATCAAAGGGCATGGTTCCAGCATTACGTAAATTAATTAAAGGGTTTAAGGGGAAGATAACAAATATATCAGCTGACAACGGTAATGAGTTTCACTCAAAATCTGCCAAGGCACTTCTTAAACAGGAGAGGATTAACTTCTTCAGCACTTTTTCCAAAATTAAGGCCCAATCGGCAAGTACTATCGTTAATTACCATCAGCATATTACTTATTAAATGGTATTAATTGCGTAAATATCTCTCTTTAGGTAGAGAGGCTCATACGTACACTCAAAGCCAAAATTTGGATTTATTTTGATTATTCCAACAAACAAAACTGGTATGACATTTTGGATAAAGTCATGGACAACTATAACAATTCCAAATATCGCTCTCATGGATTTATTCCAGCTAAAATAAAGAAAGCTGACCATGATTAACTCTTGACTAATCTTTACTCGAAATTTGCAAAGCTAAAACGAAAAAAACCTATGTATAAGCCAAATGACCTTGTCCGTGTTTCTGAAAAGAAACTGACGTTTACAAAAAAATACACTGCTCATTTCACTGATGAAGTATTTAAGATCAAATGCATC
>JAQFXM010008128.1:0-11026 GCA_034693345.1 Entomobrya multifasciata
GGTAATTACTTTTCTCAATGTAATTTAATAAATGAATGTTAATTTAGATAGAAAAATGAACAAAGTATCATCTTCGGATTACCCTTAAGTTTATATTGTGGATAATTGGTGGGCCTGGCCTCTATCATTGCCTTTTAGCACAGGAAAGTCACGTGCCTGATTTAAAGTTGGAGTTCAAGTGAGGTCTTTCAAGTATCTCCAATTTGAATTTACTTTACAATTTTACACTCTGCTTGTTTTTAATATTCACGTTTATCAACATGATTTCGGTGATTAAACTTTGTTTATTCAATACCAATTTGAATCAATTGTGCATTTTTGAATGCTGAATCAATTGCTTTAGATATGTAAAAGGAGCGGAGCATTTAGTACACTTGTACGGCTTTTCACCGGTATGGACTCTAACATGACGTTCCAAAGTCGACTTCAAAGAAAATGCTTTTCCACACAAATTACATGTGTACTCTTTAATTTGTTTATGCACCACTTTGATGTGTGTTGTCACGCTTTGTCTCTGAGTAAATGACTTTGTGCACAGTTCACATGTAAATGCTTTAAATTTAGTGTGAGTCCCCATGTGCTGATGTAAATTACTCTTTCTTGAAAATGCCTTATTGCAAATTGAACATTTATGCCGTCCGACGTCCATGTGGACATCTTCATGTACCTGCAGATTAGACCTCACTGAAAATGTTTTTGGACAAAACTGACAGGTATACGGCTTCTCGCCAGTATGTGCAAGAATATGACATGTCAAGGCTTTAGAGGATCCAAGGAATTTGCTACACAAACTGCATTTGAATGGTGTTTCTTTTTGATGTGTATTCAAATGTCTGTTGAGAGTAATCTTTTGGGAGAAACTTTTTTGGCAATGCTCACATTGAAATTCCTTGATCCCAGTATGCAGCAACTGATGTGATTTGAGATGTTGTCCAGTAGAGAATGCCTTTTGACAAACAGTACACTTAAAAGGTTTCTCTTGTGTGTGCATTTGTATGTGAACATTCAAGTGCCCTTTGAATGAAAAGGGTTTTCCACATAAATTGCACGCGTGCGGTTTTTCATTAATATGACTTCGGCAGTGGGTAAAGAGACTACCACTACTAGAAAAAGATTTGTTGCAAAATATGCACATGTAAGCTCCAAGATGAACTTTCATATGTGCAACTAAAGTATCTTTCCGACCAAATACTTTTTCACAGTCGTCACACTTAAACTTCGCAGGAGCCATTGTATTGACAAAGAAAAAATTATTTGATGTGTTTGGGTTTTCTAAAACTAAATAAATATTAAGTGCCCTTGGCAGTTGAAAACTTTGTATTAAGTTGATCCATTAAGTAATCCTTTAATGATTTCTTAGTTTAGTAAAACTGATCACTTAGGCTCGTTTTAGTCAAACACTTTTTCACAAATATAAGACAAACAACAAGAGTTACTATAATTTCATGCTGCTTTCATGCTAAGTAAATGAACGAAAATACGGCCGGAAAAAAACCGAGCAAGCTCAATTTTGATTATATACTAATGAGTTGTTGCCGAAGCCAATTGCTTTTTGTAAGCATATTTGAAACCACAAGCACAAAGTAGGCTTGTTTTCAAAAGTGAGTATGTTGTCGGTGCAGAATTTGATTATATATCTGAACTGCACGAAGCCACGTTTGTTTCTTATGCTGTTGGGTTTTGATGTAAAGATAGCCTTTTACACACGTACTTGAACGGCAGCAAGTTGTTTTGTGAATTTGTATGTTCCTTCAATACAATTGTACAAGCAACATGCATGTTATTTCGGTTGCCTTCATATATGTCTTCTTTAAATATTTTCATACATACATGTGTACACTTACGCAAGTTTGAGCTAAGCTTATTATTTAAGCATGTACTTTTCCATAATTAACATTCATTGTAAAATGCGTTTACTAATGTTTAATGTAGATCTTGCGTTAACCAAAACATAAGACTTACTAGTAAACTGAATACTTTGACTCATATGTTTCTGGGGAACAATACAAAGCTTAAAATGTATATATTAATGCTACAAGAGACTGTAAAAACCAAGTTTCTGGCAAGAAACATTGGATGTTATTGATGAAATTAGTCAACTTAGAATCTGTGGTAGTACAAGAACATTTGGAGGATTAGTTTAGTTGTAAACCACAGGTAATCTTACAATTTAACTTCAAAATTTCCTGAAACATTTTATTCAACTGCTTAAATATGCAGGTCAACATGAGTTAATCCATTAATCTAGTAACTAACTTATCATCATTAATTTTGTCTTCAGTGGATTTGGCATGGAAACCTGGAAAGCATCCCAAATATCCTCATTATTCGGCAGTAGTACCACCCCCGTAGTGCAAACGGCGACCGCTTTGTATTTGGTAGTGTGACCAGCTCCACGCCCCTACTGGCACCTTTCCCTCAATAAAACTATCTTCCTCTTCGAAGCATCATCATAAATCCAAAACGGTACGTGACTTTAAACAACTTTAGGTTCATTATTGTTAAAGAAAGTTTCCACTTTAATGTCATTACAATTAACAATTTTTTCTTTAATTATTTATTTTATGTCTTAAAATAATTATCAATGTGGCCGCCGCCACCCACACCACTGTTGCTGAAAAGACGGCGGGTCCGGAGATCTGAATTAATTTGACTTGTCGACTAGATTGGTTTTCTACCCAAAAATCAGCTAACTAACTCTGGTTCGTTCAAGTAATGAGTTGTGTAGTTTTTAATTACAGTGAGCAGTTAAGTTAATTATTTATTTATTATTTGAGAAAGGAAGACTAGCGTCCAATAAATTGAGATGGAGGACAGCGATGACAACTAAGACGAGACTGGGATCAACACCGAAAAAGAGAGCAATCAGTTAATAATTAAGTAATCCATCCTTAACTAATGATGATAGTTTATATTTAGTTTTTAATATATGTAACTTTATTTATTTTAATTGCTTTGGTTCGCCTTATTCTCTCCGTTCTTGTTTAATTAACCATGTGACCATACTGATTTCAATCGTGAAATTTTCTCAAGTTTACACAAATTTATTTTCAAATTGCGCGCTTCTTTTAAAGGTCCATTTTTTCTATTCATTCTCCTCAGCTTCCTTTTCAGCCAAATAAAAAAACTACAAGTTTGTCTGCTTACGAATTGAATTAAATATTTTACTCTCTTTCTAATTGTCCATGACATTCGTTAATTATTTTACGAACATTTTTTGTTTACTTTTTGGAACGAAAGGGAAACTACCACAGTCGCTAACCAGAGCTATAGCCAAGAAATTGTCTGCTTATTTGGTTTTAATTGTTCAATTAATAAATTAATTTAGTGCTCAAAAATTCAATCATTAGCAAATTAATGTGTGTTCTTTGTTAATTACCTTGAGTGAAAAAATATTTTTATAATATACTTATAATATATTTTTATAATATTTTTAGATGACCCATTTTAGTTTTGTTTTAATTCAATTCAAAGGGGCACTTGCGTTAAGTGCCATTTTTGGGCCAAATTAAATTTTTGAATTTTTCTATCCAGTTTTGTAGAGCTGATCAATGGTATTACCTTAGTGAGGTTTCAGCTCAAACGGTCTGGCCTTAGCGAAGTTATAAGGTGCCAAAGATTGACTTTTCGAGATTAGCAGATATGTTGAAAACCTTGCATAACTTATAATTAAAAATTGATAACTTTCGGACCGTATGTCCCAGAGCTACAAATAGGTGCCATTCCCTTACGCAAACATTCTGCTTTGTGGCAGGTATAAATTATCCATCAGCGTCAGCTCCAGGAGTACAATCTGTGTAAAAATATTGACTAATGCACCAAAAATGCATGATATTTTTTAGTTGCCAGACAATAGTACAAAATCCTCAAGTTTTTACAAGGAGTCTCATATGTCAAAATGATCACCTTTATTATGCCTATCATACAATATGTGCCTTTGATTCAATTCTTTGGTTTCTGTGAATACGACCACTTCAAACTGTATCCCACCTCCGAAAAATGTTAAAAACTAACGATAAGTTAAGTGCGCCACAACTCAAAGAATTGTAGAGCTCCCCGAAAGTGCACGCAGCGTATGATAGGCGTAGTAAAGGTGATCATTTTGACATATGAGATTCCTTGTAAAAACTTTAGGTTTTTGTACTAATGTCTGGCAACTAAAAAAGATCATGCATTTTTAATGCATAAGTCAATATTTTTACGCAGATTGTACTCCTGGAGCTGACGCTGATGGATAATTTATACCTGCCACAAAGCAGAATGTTCGCGTAAGAGAATGGCACCTATTTGTAGCTCTGGGACATACGGTCCGAAAGTTTTGAATTTTTAAATATAAGTTATGCAAGATTTTCGACATTTCTGCTAATCTTGAAAAGTCAATCTTTGGCACCTCATAACTTCGCTCAGGCCAGTCCGTTTGAGCTGAGAACTTCACTGGAGTAATACCCTTGATCAGCTCTACAAAACTGGATAAAAAATGAAAAAATCAAATTTATCAATTAAATGGCACTTAACGCAAGTGCCCCTTTGCCACCAAAAAGTTAATTTGTACCCTTCAGCCTAGATTTTTCTCAGCCTGACAAAATATTATTGTGTGTGTGTTCTAAATTATATTCAGTTGAACGACAAGTTATCATATTGACGGTACTAAAATTAAAGCTAGAAATAGGTTATCGTTTAGAAAACTTCATTCTTCTCGTAAACTTTTAACAAATCCTGTTGTTTGACCGTTAAAATAAGAAGAGTTCCTATTTAACTATGAACCCGAACGGTTAGAAGCAATGGTAAGTTTCGAATCTAGTTTTATAAAAACGAACCAATGCTACTCGGTATTAACTTGTATGTTCTGGCAAAAACGATTCGCATACATTTAACTTTCGTTTAATCTATTTAAAATGCACAAATAAAGGGGAAACGCATGTGTACGTGACTTCAAACTTAGTCCGGTACTCAGCTTTAACGTATTTTTACATTAGTTTAAGCTTCTTCATGTTTATAGCAATAAAGGAGCATATGGTGACGTTAACGTATTTTACGTTTTTCAACGGAAAATTATATTTAGAGCACACAAAATCGTCCCCAATAGAATCACTTGCAAAGCAAGCAAAGCAAAACCTACTTGTAGACGCACTAGTTGTTACTGATTTTACAATCATTCTCTGTATTCTCATGCGTTATGACAGTGTAAACGGACGGCGTGCATACGCAACCTATACATATGCTTATGTTAGCAACTTTGTGTGCTTGAGAGTTGATGTGAAAAGTATTCATTACAAAGCATAAAAACAGTTCAACGAAGGATAACATCTTCATTACAACTCAAGAGTGTGAAAACAATCATGAGTATCTCTTCAGTCATTGTTCAAATGTCTCACTGAAAGCACCACTTATACTTGAGATTGAAATCTAGTGGTAGCCGGAAAAAAATTTACACAGAACAATTCATTTGAGCTCGTGAGAATTCATTCAATTTCATTCATTCCCAAACGTGATCAATACAAGGTTTTTGTACTTTCCATACCTTCCAAAAGTATTTGCATTTATTTACCAGCTATCAAAACAAACTGAACTTTATTTTAAATCGAAATTTTTGCGATGGAATTTCAGTAAGTTTTTGAAGAATTAAATCAGACCGAGCAAGTCTGAGTAAACTCTTTAATTTTGAATAATATTTGTTTGTGGAACAAACCACTGATAGTTTCAGTTTAGACTTACGTAAATCATAATCTCATCATATATAACGATTATCATACGTCACTGAAATGACTCCAAATACATTCAATTGTGGCGTTTGCGGAAAAGCATTTCGTTCCAATCTAACTTTGGTTTCACATGTTAAACTTCATCTTGGAATTCACAAGTGCCTGTTCTGTAAAAGTTGTTTTACTTATAAGTCAGATCATTTTGCTCACTACCTTGGACATAAAAACGAGAAACAATACTCCTGCAAGTTGTGTGACAAATCATTTGTAACCAATGGCGAGTTGACGTATCACAAACGAGTGCACATAATAGAGAAACCTTACAAGTGTACTACGTGTCAAAAGTCGTTCTCAACTGGATATCATCTCAAACAACACCAACTGGTGCATAGTGGGATTAAAGAATTTCAATGTGAGCATTGCCAAAAAACTTTTACGCACAAATGTAACTTGAAAACACATTTAAATACACATCAAACAGTAACTCTTTACAAATGTAGTTTGTGCAAGAAGTTTCTGGGATCTTCTTCTGCTTTGAAAGGTCACATACGAACTCATACTGGAGAGATGCCATATCGTTGTCAGTTTTGTTCCAAAACATTTTCACAGAAGTTCCATCTGAAGTTACACGAGGATAGTGACAATAGTCACAGCATAAGTGTGTAACTTGCGATAAAAGATTTTCAAGCAAAGTTAATTTAACTCAGCACATGGTGGTTCACACTAAATTGAAAGCCTTCACGTGTGAAATGTGCGCAACTCAACGACAAACCTTGAAAACGCACATCAAAATGGTGCACAAACAAATTAAAGAGCATAAATGTGATTTGTGCGGAAAAGTATTTTCTGCCAAAAGGACTTTGGAAGTCCATGTAAGAGTCCATACCGGAGAAAAGCCGTACAAGTGCATTAAATGTCCTACTGCTTTTAGTGATTTAAGCGCATTGAGCAAACATTTAAAAAATCATAATTCGTTCAGATTTCTAATGTGAAATCACCAAACTCATGTTGACAAGAGTGAGTAGTACAATCGAGCGACTTCAAAACCTTACAGTAAATTCAAATTCTAGATACCTGGCGGACATTACTCGTGTTCCCATCTTTTAACTTCAGATAATTTTTTGAGCTATGACATTTCGTCTGAATTGAACAGTCAGATAATGTATTCTACTGAACAAATTATGCAAGCCACACAACTATATTATTAAATAAATAGATGTACAAATTATATAAAATGTATCAATTTTTTATATAATTTAATTATATTTTGTTGTTAATTTTTTTAGGTTGTTTTAAGTTTATAAATGATGTTTTCACGATCCCCGATAGCTTTAGGTTTCCCAAAATGTGTGAAGACAAATGGTATCCCTCCTTTGAAGCCCCCTACGGCTGTAACTTCTGAAGGACCAGCCTTAATAATAAGGGACTATTCTAGGACTATAGCTCCCAGACTATTATGCGAAATAAAGCTAAACAAAATGCTTCATACTCTGGTTGCAGACATTAACTTTATTCCTAAATTAGTAGCAGAAGGTTGTAAGGCTTCTAGTACAAGACCAGTTTGGTAGACTACTGGCCAAACAATGATCACTATTACAAAATCCTCTTCTCCTTTTAAACCACTACTACACAAAGGAAATATCCAATATTTCCAATACAAAGAATACGTCCAAATAACAATAACAGGCCAAAGTGCACAGGAAGTGCGCATTTGACAAACAAAAGATAACATTCATTTTTCCTTCATGAAGCACAATCTCACTTCATGAAGGCCCGTAATCTATATTAAACCAATATCCTTCTTGGATAACCTTTCAGTCTTAAAGCTGGACAAAGAAAGTATATAGTTCAATACAGGGGTCGTTCCAAAGTTCAGTATCAGTCCATTCCGGGCTAACAAATGAGCTTTTCATTTGCAAATGATTATCTTGGATAAAGCTCTCTCACATCTGCTATTCAACTATTTTTATGACATTTTTAATGGAAATATAATGACTGGAAATGCGAATTCTGTTTTTACTTTCCCCTTATGTCAATGGTAAAACATCTCAATTACTAAAATTTTATAATAAAAATAAAAACATTTGACAAAAAACTATTTATTAAAAAATTGATTCAAGCTTTTATTTCTTTTGTATTGAAAGTAAACTTCGACTGAAAAGCAATAACTTTATGCGATTTTGATGCATCACAAGAAACATTTTTTTAGAAGAACACAATTCAGCCATTTAATTTAAAATTGTGCTACTTCTGTACACCGTTTGCATTATAGAAACAAAACTTCTCATCACATTTATTCGCTTGGCTTTTTATTCCATTTGAAGCCTTATCTACGCATTCTATTTTGCTCAATTAGCCCCAAGCCTTTTTTGTTTACGCGCATTTTCAAAAAACTTCGGTACTTTTTAATGGGTTGCGGCCCTTAGCACCCCTTCCACTTAGCACCCTCATCCCCTTTAGCACCCCCGACCTATTAGCACCCCCACTTGTTAGCAACCCTTTCTTTTAGCACCCCCTGTCTGTAAGCACCCCTTTGCGTTAGCACCCCTGTTCCTAAGCACCACCTAACTCTTAGCATCCCTTAGCACCTTATGTTAGTAGTTGTATATATTATATTGATACTATATCAAGGGTTATTTCGGAACGTTGAAAACCACAGACAGCATTACTAATTAAATGGGTATTCCTTGCAATGTCTGTTTGTTACGAAAGTCACTCTATATACTGTATTAAGTTGCAAGAAATTTGACATGATTGTAGTTCAAGGGTCCGTTTATCGCGATTACTTATCGTTTGAGCTAATGATTACTCTATAAAGAGCTATAGATGCAGAAGCTTATATAAATTTAAAATACTGCATTTTTTACAGTTTCTTTACTTGAATTCTGAAAATGAATAGACTGCGGGAAAACAAGGATAGAGAGATTGTTGTATAATGATAATGTTCACAAAATTATTTGAACATTAAAACGTCTAAATTAAGTTTGATAATCAGAATAATAAAATCTATAAGTCAAGGTAAAAATTAAATCAAATGACTCAACTCTACCACTCGACTTCCAAAGCTGGCAAAGCTATCATTCCCCGGTGCGGTACTGTGAATTTCTAAAACTCTGTTTTTATGTGTAACCTTATATGTAAGTTCGAAATGAGTGCACTCAGTGAGATTTTTATGAACAATAAATAAAAAATATTCGTTACTTTTGTATGGCTTGAATAACCAAAAGCATAAAGCGAAATCTTTTTAAAACATAATTTATTTCAAGTAATCGAACACAATAATCTGAAGTAATTTGTAAAATTTCAGTTAATACCCAAGATTTTTGTCTAACAACGTTAAAAAATATTAAACAAAAATCTGAAATTTTGTTTTAAAACAGTATCCTTTTTCTCAAATTCAAAACTTATTAGTCCTATTATTTCCATTTGTTTGGAAAATATCTTATCTTAAATATGTTACTTATTTTTCAAAGCAAGATCTGATATTAAGCAATGTGATGATGACTTGAGAAAAAAGCGTTAAAAATATGAAACTACATACAGACAATGTTCACACGTACATTCCAAAGAGATGCACTCCTATTATTTCAACTTATTGCTGTTAGCCTTGCTGCTTAATTTGCTGATTTTTTTCTACATATATTATGAAGATAATTTAAAAAATAAATTAATATATTATCAAAGTATCTCTTAATATGGTATAAATATGATAAATAGAACCTACTACGTGTGAAAACTCATCGGTGCTAAGGGGTGCTAAGAGTTAGGGGGTTCTTAGGAACGGGGGTGCTAACTCAAAGGGGTGCTTACAGACAGGGGGTGCAAAAAGAAAGGGGTGCTAACACGTGGGGGTGCTAATAGGTCGGGGGTGCTAAAGGGCATGGGGGTGCTGAGTGGAAGAGGTGCTAAGGGTCGGCAACGCTTTTTAATATCAAATTAGTTCAGCTGCCTCCTTTCTTACAACAAATATTCCAATCAGCTGTTTTTCAAAAATTACACAATCAATTAAATTTATTTATTTGTAGTGTTTTTGAGGTTAATTATTCAAGTAATTTATTCTGAAAACAGTTTGAAATTTGTAGTTTAGTTTTAGAGTTCCCAGAGCCAGAAAATTTAAAGGACTAAAGACCAGACCTCCGGACCCCTGCCTTCTTCCTTACAATTCTTTGAAAGATTATCGTCCATCAAAAAACTTAGACAAATTCAACTGACTATTCGCCTTACTGGAACTACATTTCCACATAAAAGGCAACATAATTAACTTATGGTTATACAAGGAGGTATTATAATTTTTATTCATTCATTTCTTTGAAATTTAGGAGCGGGCATTCCCCGCATCACTGCAGGGGGCACAGGATCTAATTTTGCGTTAACTTAATTCAATTAATTAAACATTCAAGCAACTAACTAAAAAATAATAATTTTTGAGTGGATGTGGCAAGGGAACCACAAGAACATGCCACGCATTCTCACTATTTGGCGTTGGCACCACCCTCGTACTCGAAAGTGGCGCCCCCTCGTTTTCTGGAACAGGAACACGCTCGATCCCCGCACTTCCTCCAACCCATCATCCTCAAAGGATCATCATTATCTCATTGAGATGGCTTCTGCGAGTTTCAAGTGTGGTTATTGTGAAAAAGTGCTTATTTCAAAACAAAGTTTAGCTGTCCATAATCATCTGCATTTTGGAACAAACCGTTGCATCTTCTGCAGTAAATCATTCAGCAGTGAGCAGCATCTTTTTACTCATTACCGAAGACATGTTAATGATTAATGACAAACAATTTTTTATGCTGGGATTTGCCAGACCTTACTTACTATAAGTCACTCCTGGTTAGTTCAAAAAAATTGAGGGACATAATGTAATTAACGGATGACACAATTTATTTCTTAAAACTTCTTCCTAACGAGAAAAAAATTAGCACAAATTATCCAACACGAAATTTTGTTCATTCTACTTTTATTTTAAGTGGATGAAATAAAATATTTCTTGAAAGTGCAGATATTGCAACACAGCAGGGATGATGACAAATTTGCGTGCGGTCACTTCCAGAGGAGCAGCTTGTTAAAATTTCTGTCTGTAGCAGCTTGTCTTTAGTGGTAGGTATGCGTTGTGTTTGCAGTATTTTTTAGAATGAAGCAAGTTAAACGTCATTGCACATTCTACTATTATAGTGCATACTTTAATTCTCGATATTTTCAATCAGCTTTCTTGCATGGAATATTTCTCCTTCATGTGCACTCAATTTGTAGACAAGGTATGCACAGTTGGTTGAATGAATAAATATTTTGTACATGCACGATATTTAAAGTGCATTAGCAAA
>JAQFXM010008129.1:0-11026 GCA_034693345.1 Entomobrya multifasciata
CTTTTCTGATTTCTCAAGAATGCATTTTTTTGAAAGGAGCACCTGCATGCGTAAACAATGAGCCCTTATCTCTTATGCTATCGTTTCCGTCGAAAACCCAAAATGTGTACGAAATTCGCTTGAAAAGAATTGAATATTTTTTTATCAAGAAAACTTGTCAACTTGTCATTCCGGACAAAGAAATGAGCTAATTTATTCAAATCAATATTTTAGGAAAACGGCAATTGATACACTACTGGTCAGGTCGGGTAGATTATGCTTCTAACATTTCTACTAATAATAAACCTAGCATTTTTTAGATAAAAAATTATGGGGGAGACAATGGCGTACAATTATTTTTTTCAGGAATAAACAAGTGTAAATTTCCTCATGACAATGTAAAAAAAATGGGGGAGACAATTGCACTGCCATGATAATATGGTTCAACTCAACAGGAGTCATCACGAAAAAAGTTTACAACTGATAATTTCAGTTGAATTTGTACTAAACACAGTCAGTCAGTCAGTCAGTCAGTATCAGTCAACTGAACTGTTAATAACTACAGCATAAAATTTTAATTAGCTTCAAAAAATACTATCAGTTTACATTTATGAGCTAGAGGAAGTACACTGGGATACTAAGTTAATAATCGCAAATAACGTAGAACCAAGATGTTATAAGAAAAATGAAGTTTTTGAATAATTTACTTTTACTTTGAAAAAATGAAGTGATATTGCATTTTACCACTTAATTTTGATGCTTTGTTTCGAACATTAATTTTATTAGGAAATGCTTGCTTTTTAATTTATGTTAAACCAACTTTGTAAATTATAAAGAAATTATTCTCTATTTCTCTTATTATAAAATGGGTTTTGCTACCCAACTTAATTATTTTTCCTTTTATAAATAGTTCGTCTGATAGAAGTTTATTGGTTAACAAGAAGTGGTGAAAATGAATAACACTCAAACAAGCCATATTCAATGACAATGTAGAACATTGATTTGGCATCAAGCTAATAAATCGTTTTAAAATATAAATGTAACCAAACATGGTGTTATCCTTTGAAAATACATTAATAGTTTGATTAGCCCTAAATGGAGTTTAAGTGCCTGCTATTTGTTGGAATGCAGATTTAAAACATAAATATTTCACAGGTCAAAATAAGTTCAAAAGAAAGTGAGAATACGTGCTTATAAGAAAGGTTAATTTCACATCACTGATGAATGTAGTACTTTAAGAGTTATTCCTTTTTGGAAAATTTATGTAGCAAGAAGCATTAAAAATTCTATAAAATGTAATTTTTATTCATAAAGAAAATATCTTGGTAAAATAGTACGTAGTGTTTAAACTGTTTACTATTTCAGTGAGCATAATTTGTAAAAGTCGGCATCATAATAATTACCTTTGTACTTATTAAAGTTAACCCCGCAGTTATATATGTTAAATGAAGAAATTACATATATTCCGAATTGTAATAATGTAGGACTGATCAACAAATGAAAACGACACTATATGCTAAGTTTAAAAGCAAACATTTCTTTAATGTTAAATTTATTGTCGTATTGCCTATTTGGTACACAGTTATAAATAACATCAAATATAGGATAGCTGGATGTAAGTACACGACAATTGTCAATGTAGTACAATGTTTACAATTTAAAAGAAGTTCTAAAATGATCGAGTAAGTTTATTTTACTTATTCTAAGTACAATCAAATGCGAAGAGTGATAAACACGGTCAATTTTACAACTATAATTGGTGATTTTCACTTTGTCAGTACAATATTTTTGTGTATAAATAATAATTCTTTCAGTTTCATTATGAGCAAATAATCATCTAACGTTAATAGCTTTGGGAATATATAAAAAGAATTAAATAAATCCTAAGCTCATAAACTGCACTCGTTCTCACAAACCAACGTAGAATTTAGTGAGTTGCCCATATTCGTTTATCAAAAAAGGATAAACTGTAATAAACCTGATCAAAATATTGACATAGGACATTGAATATAAAACATATCATTTGGTAAGGTAACGACACAGGTTATTGGTATGGTCAAGCCCGAAATTAATAGCTGTCCATTTTTTCGTACACTTCTGGGCTGACTTACTAGACGGCTTAATGCCCTTGAAGTAATTCTGTTTACGTTTAAAAATACAATAACGTTTGATTGTTTAAAGATATCATGAACAAAGCTATAAATCACGTCATAATTTATAAAGTTAGGTACAGGTACATTGACAATGTAGCTTAATGATTTACAATTTTATTGAAATCTCAAAAACTATATATTATATACATGTAGTAAAAATGTTATCAAATATGAACGCAAACATGATTCTTTGTGCATGTGTAAGTATAAAAAGTCAATTTCAGAAGGATCGAAATTTTTATGTCAATAAAACTTAAAATTTAAGCTTTCAAAAACTCAATTTGGTGTCAATATGAGCATTATCCTGATTTTTCGTTGTTGAAAAAGTTATAAGAGTAATTAAAAAAAAGTGGCTTCCATGTCTATGATGTGTAGTATATTGAAGAAATCGTACGTACTCATTTTATACAATATATTATGCATTAAGCTATTGTAAAACCGAAAGTAAATGTTAAAAGAATTTTCGGTTAAATTGTTGTGCGGGCTAAATGTATAGTCTTTTTAAGGTATGAAAATGGAATTAGTAAGTTTGTAAAACCCTAAGCTTTGTGCAAAATATATTTTTTTGCTTTTATGAAGAATAATTCATTTTTGACGGAAGCATCAACGGAAGAAATAGAAAGTGTTATTACTTTTACTGTTTTGGTTTGAAGGGCTTTTATGCTATTATGATTGAATAAAATTTTATATAAATTCTTCATAAGATGTTTTATAAAATGTTTTACGATCAAAAACAACATTTCGCGTAACCTGCGTTCGAATTTTCTAAAAAATAGTGCGTATTACCTCATACATCGATATATATGAGAACATTAAAGCATGCGTAGAAATCGAACAGAAGGAGATAAAAAAAGATTCATACTGTATGAAAGCTTGTAGACAAATGATGGCATGGGTATGGGTAGTCCGTAGCCTGTATCATCATGAGACTATCATGCAGAAAAATGTACTATGATTTAAGCACAGTTTGTTAGAACTTTACACGCAGCATTTAAAATTGTATGAAATCTGATTAAATGGCGAAAGTCAAAATAATAATAACCAAATTTTGAGGTTGTATAAAAAGCCACTATCACAAAGTCGATGGCTAGCTGAATCGAACAAAAATACAGTTCAAAATAGTACCTTTTTCTGTTTTGGTATTTCCTGATACTATTTCAATGGGTACATAAGCGGAATATTAGGTGTACTGTGGTAATTGTATTTAAATAAAAACATAAATGGCTAAAAAACACATATAAAATGATTATCATTTATTCGGGGTGATTGACCGAAGAACAAAAGAAGACGGTACCGCAAATCTAACGGATGAATAAAAAGAAGATGAGATTTTTGCAATTTTAAAAGATAAAAGAAAGAAGATGTCATTTTAGTTTGAATGAATACATTTTTATCCGTACTAACACAATAGATTGGTAGTCAGTTTGCAGAAGAGAATATCCAAACTCTGTTTAAATTCAAATGTATTACAGGTTCATTGTAAGAAAACTTCGAGATGCTCTATATATTTATAAGGGTATTTACTAAACCACAAAATATATGCATTTATAACCCCTTTAAAATTGTATATGAATGTACGGATTTGAGAAATGCTTCTATGATGCTTATAAATTCTTAAGAAAGCCAAAATGCAAGTCATACATGCATACACATTTCATTGAAAGCGTAGCTGTTAAAATGCCTAAGGTTATTTTTCAGCTTGGTTCCCTTTCATGACTGTAGAGGATAATGGCACGCTATTTTTGGTTTTTTGATTTCAGTAGAATTCTAGGAAGCGAAAAAGCTTGTGCATCGAAATTTGAACGTAGCAAGTTTTCTTTTTAGAGGAGTTTTCTGATATTTTATAATGAATTGAAAAAGTATCCCGAGGAACATTAAAACTATCGGTTTTTATTAGTTTTTTATTAATTTTTTTAGCAGAAATGTGATTTCCACATTTTTTATTTAAAAAACACTTTGATGAAAACACAAGTTGGTACTTAATTTGAGACGAGTTAACCAAATTTATAACTTTAAATACTTAAATTATGAAGAAAAAAGTTTTGGGGGTATTTGGACACCACTTCTGCTTTGTGTTCTTCTGTACTGTGTTTCCTGGAAACATTATGGGTATGTACGTCGTGTAAAATGGCGACAAGTCAAATTTATGTATATTACTTCACTCACGAAAATTTTGCAAACTTTTTATACAAATATATTATTACAGATTCACTTGGCCAAAACAACAGGCGGATACCATGGAAAAACTTTCAGTTGATAAAATTGCTAGACTGTACACAATGGAAAAAAATGAGCTGGGTAAAAAGTTAATGTGAAACTTACGGATTTCTATCTGCTGACATGAACCTCTAAATTTTAATGTCAAAGCTCAAAAATATACACAATTTTTTTAAAATTATAAAGCTGGGTGCCATTATTTGGTTTTATGGGAAGAAAAATTTAAAAACTCCAACTAGAGAATTTTGTAAAAAATAATCAACAAGTTTCATACAAAATACTTTGGGAAAATCTGTAGACTTATTGAGACTATGGTCTATACTTCAGCCAATTAAATTACACATTGGCAGTAAAGAAGAAATAATGATAAAAGTTTTTATAATATTACTTGTAATTGTCCAAATGTACGGATAATTTAAATTTTACTTGACGTTTTTTACACAAAAATTCAGGGGCAAAATATAAATAGCTTTATGTAGCAAAATATAAATGAAGTATGTGATAAACAACACACTACTTGCATTGAATAGGTATCCGTTTTGTTTAAATCGTATTTACGGTACTAGTCTGCTTTTGATGTTATCAATTAATCCCATTAGCTTGGCGCTGCGGTGCAAATTGCAAGTGCATAAATTTTGAAATGTAGCTGATACTCACAATACAGCCTTAATGAATGTTATCCTAGTAATCCTAGTAAGTGGTGAATATTGTCATTGTACTATTTTGAATTGATCTAGACAACAAAGAGTATTGATAGTACATTTAAATACACTTTTTCAAAATTGGAAGTTGAGTCTACTATTTTAACTAAAAAGTGGAGAATAAAAGAAGTTCCACTATTGTAGAAAAATGTCAAACAATGTATGTAAATAAAGCAATTTTGTTGATTAAGCCACTGCACACCTTTTTATGTTATAAAGTGTTGCTGATAGTTTACTGCTACTTACACGTTGGTCAGTAAATAAATATGCTGGATATTTTTTAAATCAATACGGTACTGAAAAAGTTTTAAAATATTCCTTTCCTGTGGCGTCTCAATTAGTGAAAAAATAAAATATGTATTCAAGCTTTCCATGATCATTAAAAATGGTTATTATTATTAGGATAAATATTGCTTCCAAAAAAATAGTTAACAAATGAATTACTGAAAAGACGAACAAATGGTTGTAAATTTGTAGTGGCTTGATTTCTAAATGCGTAAGCTACGTTAAGAAATAATTAATTTTAGTCTATCGTTTGCTTAATGTGTTTATAATTTAGATAGTATTGAAAATAGAGCATCTAATGTAAGATGCTTTTTAAACTTTATATTTTACTCTGATTATTGGAATACATTAGAGACAGAAACAAAAAATTCCAAAAAGATTCAGGATTTAAAAAAAGTTTCTTCTTGATTTTTGGCATATATTTTCCAAGGTTCCGCAACTTTTAGGAAACCGAAGTTAAAGTGTAATATTTTTAAAACTTTTGCAACGCAAGTTGAATTACTTGAAATGAATTGTATTTGAGCTTACGTTTTGCATCGGATCGCAGAAGTAAGGACTTCCAGTCCAAATTATATTTACATAACAACCTGTAAAACTACTCCAGATTTAAAGTTTCTATAATGCTAACGAATTTACAGTCATGGATATAATTTTCTAACGATGTAGTTTCAGAATTGCATACAGGCTAAATGTACAGCCTTTCTCTGAAATATGTAGCTAAAAGATATATATCTGTATTCAAGCAACCACATTTTTGACTATGCATTTCATTAACTAAATTGTCTCACATTTGTATAATAAATAACCTACAACAATAAAAAAAAACAGTTTTTATTCGATGTCAGGGGAAAAACATCACACTAAAATAAGTCCTCTTTTGTCTTTATGCATACGAATATTTAAGCGCTGAAATAAATTCGCAATTATTTCATCTAAAACGTCAAAAAATTGAAACGAACAACATTATTAATATTCCTACATATGGCAAAAACACCTTTATGCCTCAATAACTTATTTTCTTAGTATAAATGGATTTTTCTAATAAATTTAACAGTAATAGTTCACTTTCATCAGAACAGGGTTTCTACCACACCAGATATATTAACAATTTCGACTGGAGTAAAATAAATTTGACTAGTAATTTGCAGTTTGCTTGTTCATTCTTGAGACTGATATCGATAAATCTGTTTTGTACTCGTTACTAGGATGGTTCATCAATGTAAATTGTTTTATACTTCTTTTCTACGTACTATTCAGAAATGAGTCGTCTAGTTGGAAATTTAGTTTATGTTAAACGCTTTGTAAAGAGCAATGGTTTTCAGCTTTTGTGTCGTATTTGGTCAAGTCAGTATTATATCGTTCAAAGTAGTATTTTTTTGCAGTACTGATGTGTCTTACGAACCGTTGTATAACTTGTTTTTCAGGTTTCCTCGACAAGAAGCTAATTAATCTTCCAGTACAATTTACGTAAAATATGTGGATATTACATATCGTTATATCTAACGTAAGCCTGTTATATATTTGTAAGATATGGATGTATTTTTCAGAATGTCGAGCTAGGAGACAATATTTAATATGTAAGTAGCCGGCATTTGACATAACGATATGTTTTGTCATGTCTGATTTTAATTTGTAGAGATGTTACATGAGCTTTTTCCTCTGCTTTTTAATTTGCTTGCTACCAAGAAAATTTGAAAAACAAGTTATAAGACGCTTTGTAAAACATCCGCATGATCGAGTAGAGAAACGTACGTTAGTTTTAGGACAGCAAGCTCATATTAAAAGATTTTCAGATGCTAGTAAAAACTCTGCAGAATTATAACTAGATATAAGTTGTTTAAAAAATTGCAACATTGCCCAATTCGTGGCATAGTTTCTGAAATACTTGTAAGTAGAAATATTTCAATAGAATATTTTCCTGAATTTTACATAACGGTTAGTTAATTAATTCGCATTTTATTTTTCTAAAGACTGTGCCTAATGCCATATGCAAATATGGCGATGCATCTTTACAGGTTTTATCAATTCTCGTGAAATAGTTGATATCATAAAACAATGATGTTTTTACAAACAATATTAAACGTATTTAGCATAAAAGCTTCTTATCGCACAACCTTTTGAAAAATTCCACCATTTCTAACCTCTAAGAGTGTCCACCATAAAGTGCCAGTACATTTTTATTGGGGTTTTTCTAATAAATAAATAGTATAGTTGTCCATGGTTCAAATAATTTAAAGGATTTTTCATAGTTGTGTTTGAATGCGTATGTTTTCAGACTTTCTGAACGATTTTAAGGATACGATTAAGGTATTACATCTTGAACACTAAATTCTTATTAGTTTATGGTTTTTCAATGATCATAAAATACTTTGCGGTGATGCTAATTGATAACTTGCTAATATGACTTTTGTTTGCTGTGCTATAATATATGGTATCAAAAGTGAAAAATATCTCTCATAATAAATAATAATAACAATAATAATAATTCTTTGATGTCAAAACTGGTTCCGACACAAAATAGTGGCATACTACACCATGTATATGAAAAGTTAAATTCTTGTCTTTTAAAATTGACATTTGTTCTAACTTTTGAAAAATCTTTAAAACAAAAAAAAGTTTACTCGTGATTTATTTCTATAGTATTTACATGTTGCATTAAATAAAAACATTACTTGTGGATCTACACTCTTACTGTAGGATTGTACGAAAATTTCAATACGGTAATCTTCAAGGGAAAAAGTCAATTTCGTTTAAAACACTGTATTAATGAAATGAGTAATGCACTATGAACTAAAAGTGGGACTTTTTAAAACCATTGTATCATCTCAAAATAAAACAATTCAGCATATTTTCGGTAATTTAAGCACACAGATGCCGAATTCAATGATGGGACTATTGAATGATTCAAAATATTACGCTAAAATATTATTATGAACGAAAACTACATTGTTGGTTCATGCATGCATACTATGCATCATATTGTTCTGGAAATTATACTTAATATTTAAGTTATACATAAGGCTTGATTTACATTTCCTCAACAAATTTGTACCCACTCAAAGAATGGTTTGCTGGTTGTGTACAAACATGTCACTTGTTTGGTAGTCCCAACAAAGATTTTGACAATTAAATAATTTGAATTAATAATTTCAGTCGCACAACCATCATTTTAAGTAGTTATGAATATTGATACTGCAATGGGAATTTTGAACACCATTGTAACTGAACACATTTTTATTACTATCTATGTGTTCAAAGAACATATAACATTTGTATTGTACATCTATGTGTATTTTATGACAACATAGAGTAAGACATACTGAAATTACCTTACTGAAATAAGCAAATCAAAATGAAAAGGGTGAAACATCATATTAATTGTCATAAAACATAGAAAAGTCAATATTACGACGAATGTGGTACTGACAAAAAACCGTACTAAATGTCGGCTGAAATACGTCTGACTAATGCAAACATATTTTTAATAAAATTTTAAGATTAAACACATATTGGGATACTTTTAATCGATGTTTAGGTTGCCAAACTGAAAGTTAAGTCCTTATGTATTACTTAATTCTATAATTAGAGTAAATTTCGACTAGCACAGCGTTTTTAATAAGGTTACTTACTTTATTGTAAATTTATTTATAATAATGGCCATTATAACCGTTTTAAAACATCAATAGCAAACTGAAAATATTATTGATAATATCTTCACATATTAATATTCCAAGCTTCGCCGTTACAACTCCGTAAGGCTCGAGGGTAATTCCAATTGAAGCACATGCGCGAAGTTGTTTCCTCATGACCATTGATTTAATGAAAAACTTCCACTTATTTCGAAATGAGCATACGTTTTTCCTAGGAATATCGGTATATGCTGTCATTAAAATTGCTATCAAACATGATACGCTAAAGCCAGCAAATGACGCAATGTACATTGCAGGATGAACCTTATTCCATAATGTCAGTATTGTGAATCCCGTAGTTGATCCAAGTATAGTTCCAACGAAAATAAGTACGGTACAAAACATGGAAAAAGGTTCAAACAATTTCAACATCAAATGTAAAATTCGAAATCTTCTGTAACAATTTCGAAACTGCTGAGACAAATTTAAAGTTGTTTCACATGAAGGCTTCTTGGGCATCATGTTTTTAGAATAGGAAGTAATTTGCTCCAGATAAGATAAGAGAATAGTTAGTGTTGAAACTAGGGCAAATACCATGTTGGCCATACAAATTCCGCTAGTAAACGAAAGGAAAATTTTTATTCCAATATTAACGCTCCCAAGTATTAATTTTAAGGAAACAAACCTCATCACAAATGGAGAAATAAATAAAGCCAGGCTTGTTATTGGAGAGATTAATGTAATTATGTAAATAACAACTTGTTTTGTTGTGCAATTTAAAACATCAGATAATGCACAGTGAATATACTTGAAGTTTTGCAATTTACAGCACTGAACAAAGAGATACTGAATTGCATCACCGTGCGTGCATACTTGGTAAAAATTTGTAAGGGTAATTATTTGCACGCATATGAAAATTGAATGCATTGCAAGTTCGTCCAAATGACTTGCTATTTGACGCAAGTTCAAAATCGGATGCAACAGACGAAAAGTATTAAGTAGAAGAAGCAGAACCCATGTGACTGTTACAAAATATCGGTAAACTTTTCTGCTTTTGAGAATATAATATGGATTCTCGATTAAAGTACTACGTTCAATATTTACAAGGTATGGTAGTGGAAATACGTATTGAAAAAGGGTATGCACCTGAAATGTAGCAGAGGTGAACGACATGACTCTAGTTTTAGAGCTATAGTAAATACTGACGAAACTTTTTTATTTGTATAAATATCTATTTAAAACGGTTTCGTTATAAATTTGCTGAAACGCCGAATTTATCAAATAGTTTTTACAGGCACTACGAAGTTGTTTCTAACGTAATGGTCGTTCGCCAGAGTTTTCTAAAATGTAGTACCTGTACTAGTTCCTTTTTTTATATTTTGTTTTTATTTTACTTTCCGATTCAAAGAATTGCTACAACTGGTTTTGCATTTTATCGTAGCTCATACATTCGATTGAAGTAATATATTTTCATTGAAACAACAAAAATTTGAGAATCGCATCATTTGGATTAATGTGATTATCTTATAAACTAGCCAAATTTCAGTTTAATGTAAGCCAATTAAACTAAACACAAGTTTCGAGTTCTGGATTACGAAAACAGTATGACAACGCTGGCAAATGTAGGATTATTTCCTGCACGTGGTATGACACAAATCTTATATAATTGTGTTGATCGACGTAACTTCAAAATAAAAAGACAGATCATACAGTAATCATTCGACAAAATGATTTGTACTAGATTCAACACAGGTATTATGACAAATTGCCATGTTTATATTTTTTGTATGTCAAACACACATAAGTGTGGCAATCTCAGATTGACAATGAGTTCAATACCTTAGTTAACTTGATACTAGAACGTAATTTGGTAATTTGTATTGTAATTTGTTTGCTAATATGTTATGACATATATTTGTACCATTGAACTAATCTTTGAATACAGTATAATTTATTTTTCGTTGTAATCTTGCCATTATAGCTTACAATTTTATGAGCTAAATCGTTTTTAAGCTCTGTTTAAACCCAACCGAATTGAGGAAACATACTGTTTATTGACTGA
>JAQFXM010008130.1:0-11024 GCA_034693345.1 Entomobrya multifasciata
GTAGAAACTGGTGCAGATACTGGATCTCCGGAAGTGACAGGGGTAGAAACAGGTACTGTTGAACTTCCGGTAGTGACAGGTAAAGCGCTAGTTCCTAAACTTTGTAAGTTAACAAAACTTATTTTAGAACCTCACGTTGATACTACACAATGTATGCAAACGCTAATTAATCACCAACCTGAAATTGGCACTGGAATGGGAATGTTTGAAAGTATAGTCGGTTGACAACAAGTTGGTAATTGAATTTGCAATCCAGAATTGCACTGACATCCCACACCCAGTCCACCCCCAAGACCACCCAATCCTCCACCACCAAGTCCACCCCAACCCCCGCCGCCAAGTGCACCCAATCCTCCAAGTCCACCCAATCCTCCACCACCAAGTCCACCCAATCCTCCACCACCAAGTCCACCCAATCCTCCACCACCAAGTCCACCCAATCCTCCGCCACCAAGTGTACCCAAACTTAATAGCAATGAGTATGCTGTAAGCAATGTTTGCACGTCTCCTACACCTGGAGTTAAACCTGGAGTCAAACCTCCAACCAAACCATTATTTACTAATCCATTCCCCAGGCATGGTAAAGATAACGGCGCTCCACAGCATAAACTGTTCGTTAAAGCATTTCCAAGTGCTCCTGCCAACGCGCAAACAGGGCTTCCTAGAGGACTGGATACTGGTACTGGTAAACCTCCAGTTACAGCTCCCGGAATTACTGATCCAGTTGCAGCTCCCGGTATAACTGATCCTGTTGCAGCTCCCGGTATTACAGATCCAGTTGCAGCTCCCGGTACTACTGATCCGGTTGCTGGTACGATTTGCCCTGTAATAGGATCTATAATTGATGATGCAACTGGTAAACCTGTATCTCTAGTCATTGACGGAAGCATCACAAGAGATCCCGCTGGAACATAGGTGGCAGTTTCAGCTCTTACCAACTTCCCTCCAGCAGTATTTGGAAGTATACCACCACCGGTAGAATAATATGGAATTGTGTTTGACAATCGGGAAATTTGATACGGGGAAAGAAGACCTTGATAACTTGAAAGTAAATTGGCTCCATTGTATAATCCTTGTTGAAATTGTAATGGAGATCCACTTAGCAAATTTGTGCAAACTGCCAGAATGAACAATTTCAATAATAAAGCTACTTCCATTTTGGAAATTGAAAATGATATTTGATATTCACTACACAAACGACAGTCTTGTTCTGAGCTCCACTTATGTCCAAACTTAAGTGGAAATAAAATACAACTTGCATGCAGATACACACCTCCTACGTACTTTTATATTGCCATCTGTATAATTTACGATCACTATAACTAACGGTTGTTATACTGCCCGGCCCGGTGACACAATTTATTCATGTATTTCGGGCTACCCATCGTCTAACCTAGTTTAATGTCCAGTTTTTCAACCTTGTTGCTTTCTTTTAGCCATTTTTGGTAGCTCACACGCTCGTAGTCTATTTATTTTATGGCCTAAAAAGGTCCTTCAGAATCTAGGGATTCTCATGTCGCCATCCCTTTAACTTCACACGAGCATGCAGCTTTAATAAACCTACATACATACCTGACTTCATGTCTAGCACCTTAATTTGTTTCATCATCATCATCCCCTTCTTCATTATTACTCAGCAAGAGTTTTTGGTGGTGAGTGGTAACGGTGACCTTGCTACAGGCTTTGTTGATTATCATGATATGAGCAAGCAAGCATGTTAGTAAAAACGACAATGACGTGTTCTGTTGCTTTTTCCTCTCATATCCTCCTAGTCTGGTTGACTTGAATTTTTATAGTCAGTAGTAAAAAATAAACTTAAGACTCCAGGATTTCGGAAGATGGTTTCATTTTAAGGATGTCGGATGTCGTCATCTGAGAATTTTCATTAAGTCCTTACATGTATCTCATGCATTGTTTAAAATGAGTATAATTACATCTAATGATCATCATGATATAACAATAATGTATATATTATTCACGTAAATTATAAAAGAACATAATAGTAAATGAATGAATGTACATAGAGAACCATTGCTTCCATTTTATATTCCTGTAAATATTTAATGTTTTATCCTAAAACCCATGTGTGCATCAGGCGTGACGAAAAGCTCTAATTAGAGAAGGATTACTCATTAGTGCTCACTACTCATTCAGCCAGCTTGTATAAAACGCAAACAAAACTCAACTTGATACTAACTACTTCTGTCTGTAGCCAAGCCACACACTAGGGATATCGCATCACTTTTTGTATTTGTTGTGTTGCTTGTTGTGTTTTGTGGCATGGATGGAAAATGGAAGTAAATTCAAGTCTGTTGCTGTTCCAAGCTTCTATGTATCTCAGTTAAACAAAGGTTTTTAGGATTTCCTCAAAATTAAGCTTTAGCTTCCATTTTCATCATTATCTAACGTAGAATTCTAGTTGATGTATTATTTATAGGCATTTTGTTCGAGAGTCTGCAGTGTTTGATCTAAATGTACAGAGCTCATCCGGAGGCTTTAACTACCAACCATAATGCTTTGCTGGGTTTTGTTTTGGTGACAGTGATACTACTTTGCTAATGTTGTGGTTTTTATTGGAAGAAAGACGGATATTTTATGCCAGACTGTATCATGATCATGATTCTCGAAATTCAGGATGAACAATGATGATCTGGATTTTAGATCTTCTCAAAAAAGAGCAAAAAAATTCAGATATGGCATGAATGCGACCATCCATGCAGTACTATGCTACTTTGCTTGTAAATATGCAAAGGTGTAAATAATTAATTACGTATACATTCTGGAACTTCTAAAAAAAAAGTTTTATTATGTCTATAAAAAACGAATATCGCAGTAAATACTTATACTTTGTATGCATGTTTAGGTACTTCAATAAATTCATGTGAAAATAATCTCCCGGATGATCCTAAATACAATTCATTGTTGAATGACATGTTGATTCATAGTTGATACAAGAAATGGCGTTTTTCCGTTTTCCAAATAAAGACTAATATTTCGTTTAAGTTCTATTTGGACAGTTTTAAACTTGTATTTAGTTTGGAAATATTTATCGAAAATTATGCGAACATAAATAATTTTTGATTATATGAGCAATAATCTACTGTCAATTGCTAAATCGTGCCTACTGAACATTTAACACAAATGTATGCTTAATTCATAACTTGAATCACTTGCATTTCCCATGAAATCTGGAAAATACTTGCTTTTTGATGTGCTCCCTAATCCAAATAAAAATCTAACATCCTGCTTGCAATTACGTCTGAGTCTCTGCTCTGCAGGTAGTAAAAATAACGCTTATTTTCATACTACTACTCTTATTATAATAAGCAATAAAAAAGAAAATGTAGACATTTCTGGATTTTCATACAAATATGACTAACCCATCCCATCATGATGCGACGATGCCTATGAATTAAATCGTCATAAAATGAAGATTTATCTTTGTTCATCCTCTGTAACGTCAAAATTTGTAAAATCCATATAAATAGTTTTGAATGACAAACTATCAAAATTATTACAAAGCTTGCTTTGTGCTTGAGAAGGTAGTATAAAGTGGAACCTGTGATTAATTTTCAGTAGCAAGGAAAGGCAAAAACGAAGGTAATATTAATTAGATAATTTATCTGATCTGAAAAATATACTCATAAAAACCTAAACAAAAATTACCAAATCTTGGCACATGAGTCGAAAATTTAAGCTACGAACAAACAAACGTATCAATATCTCCTCACCTTCCGCCCACTCACGTCCATGGCCATAGTCAATAGGGACCGAGATGTACTTGTACAAATGTACACGTGTGTGTGCTTGTGTTTCGCTAGAATTTCGTTTGTTGTCTTCATTGCTTAGAAGAACAAAAGCAGTTTTCATATTTAAACCATAAAAAAATTTGTACAGTTACGTTAGAATATATTCGCATCACATACTTATTTAACAAGCTGTTTAAGAATTTTTGGCACATTTGCTTACCATACCATTTACAAGTGGTCACTTCCTTCTATCAATTTTTTTAATTCTAGAAATGAATGTCAATTAAATTTGATAGAAAAATCTATCATTTTTAATTGTAGAGAGCATTCACTCAATGTAATCTAGCGGATGTTGGTGGTTTTAGCTAAAAAGTCAAGGAATTGCCATTTTATTTTTAGCTTGACCGTCTACATTCCTTCCTGCTATATTAATATAGCATCCTTTAACATAACTTACTACAACGCATCATCGCAAAGTAGTCATAATAGTGTTTCAAGCATGCACTAATTATTAGAACGCAGTTTTGCAGCTAAGTGAGTTAACTTGCTGCTTTATAGTGTTTAAATCAAATAATGGTTCATATTCACAATTCTTTAAGTACTCTTACTATTGTGATTATCGTTTTGCATGACTGTTCATGGGGCAAATGTAAGGTGCTTTACAATTACAATCTCAACGTATTTCATAGTAATCACGAAGACTATGATAGTAGTAGCAGGTAAGCAGGATAACTAGAAAAAATTATAAATTTTTGCAAATATGATTGTTCCGTCAACAATGATGTATAGTTAAGCTATTAATTTGATAATGGTAGACAATCCAATGTATTTTGGTCACTCGACAAGCGAAGATCTCAAGAATAAGATTAAATACATGTGTAGCTAGCATCGATAATTTTATAATCATTAATCATCATAATCATTCAAGTGTGGAACATATATATTTTAATGTGTATACATAACACTTGTGGAAATGTTAGGAAGACTTGTAACATGTTATCTATAACAATTTATCGTGTTACTTTGTCTCCTTTACATCCTTGCCTTGTGCAGCGTTCGTTCGTAATCTTTAATTACCTTGTAACTATTTATATACGCATGCGATTTTACTCTAAGCATAATAATGAAGAAAACAACAAAGGGGTTTGGCTAAAGTTGCGGTTATTGCTTTCAATAATCTTAAAAATGCCATTGACTGTTTCAGTTTACATACCTATACAACTGATACTCAAGTAGGTTTGCTGTTTCAGTGCTCATTCAGTATTATGTTTTATCAGTTGTTCAACGGCAAATTAAACGTGGGACAAAGCGTGAGTAATTGACAATTTTTAATTTGAATACTTAAATAGATTTTTAATTGATCTTTGTGAAAAAGTTGTCAAAGAGGCTAAAAAGTGTAATATTTCCTGTTTCCCATTCATATTTCCACTTTTCATTTGGTTAATTTAACCAAATATATTATACTGTGATTGCGACGACTATTACGTACACCTGTCAATAACGTATTTCGAAATCGTTGAGTCATAGTCAGTCGAGTCATAACAGACAGGTGTTGTAAGATAAATAATTATCATAATTATCATCAATTGACGCAGGTTTCCTTTCATCACTTTTTATACAGCATTTCCTCCAGTACACTACTGGAAGTAGAGTGTACAGTGTTGGGACAGGTTTCAAAGTTAATTATGCACATAATAATTAGATCATTAGCAAATATCAAATGATATTTCCAGCAACATCAAGTTTGTCGTGTTTATATGTAGTTTTGTTGCTGTTGTAGTGGTAATTCTAGTTTTCTTCTTTGTGTGTTTTATTGCGATTTTATTAACGCACCAAAAAGCCATAAAAATTGCTATTTATATTCCGTACGTATCCAATAAAAACTTGTCTACTATGTTGGGTTTCATCCAGGAAAGGCATTAGAAATGGCATAATCAATTGATTCCATGAAACCTGAACGAATCTATAAACTAAACTATCACTTTTTACATCTTATTCCCAAAATATATTCTAAGCATGTTTTCGTGCTAAATGAATGAAAAAACAAAACCATAAATCATACCATAATCGATAACAGACCTCCACCGTTCCAGTTTTGTCGCTGAATAATCATTGTATTCAGTTCAAATATCTAAAAGCTTGACGAACGGCAGTATTGATTTATTTTAGCGTGGGCGGTGGTTACAGAAGGTGAAAGTAGGGAATTACAAACTCAACAGTCAACAGGTACATTGTACATTATGCGTTTGTGCATTGTAGGTATTTGCCGTTTTTACCCATTTCCAGTTGGAATTTTTAAATTGTTACAAAAATCATTGGTTCACTGGCGACGAGGCCGAAAAGTCTGTGTCTGAATTTAATTGTTAAGAATTTGAAAAGGTTGGTTTTTATCTTTGTTTGTTATCATTTTTGCTATTTTTTTCTGTAAATAAATTAGAATTTTGTCTGAGATGGCGACGCATAAGAACCGACCACGACGAAGGTTGAAACGCAATATTTTCCCTTCTTTACCAACAAATAGTACTTTGGGAGTGACCCTTGCCTTCTTGTTGTTTTCCTCATCATGGGATTTTGGTGACGGTGTCGGTCTTCACAAAGAAGACAACGAATTTTGTTACTCGGATCCAGAATGTGGTCCAGACAGTCATCACTGGGGCGATCTCTGCCAGAATGGATTTCGCCAATCTCCCATACCTCTGCCTATCCATGCCCCAGTTCTTCCTGGTGTTACCGCTCTTCATCTTCACAGTTATCGTGGAGAAGGTTTCCGAATGCAGAATAATGGACACACAGTTCATCTAGAATTTCTCGAACCACCAGACTCGTTCGGCAATGGTCTAGGTTCTGGAGGACTAGGTGGTCATGGAGGTTTTGGATTTCCGGATCCTTTAGCCCTTGCTAGATTCGGAAGGGATGAACGTATTTTTTACCGATTTGATAGTGCACATTTCCATTGGGGATCTCATGATGATAGGGGTTCTGAACATTGTTTTGATGATCGCTGTTTCTCTATGGAACTCCATTTGGTTCACTATCTCAGTAGTTTCAGTTCCATGGAGGAAGCCATGGACTCTGGTGATCCTAATGCGCTTGCTGTTATCGCTGTGATGCTGGACGCAACACCGGCTGCTGGTGAAGGAAATCCCATTTTGGCTCCCATTGTCAATAATCTTTTCCAGATTGAGGAACCCTCACATGAACATTGGACTTATGTTAATGCTCCATTGGACTTCACACGTTTACTTGCCACGAGAGGTCAAAACTTCATGTATACCTACAAGGTAAACCTGACATAATATGTTTGACCTGTAAAATTCATGAATTATTTTACAAATAGCTACATTGATTCATTCATTCTTCTGATTTAGGGGAGTTTGACAACGCCGGACTGTAACGAGCAGGTTAACTGGTATGTTTTCAAAAGACCGATAGCTATTTCCCACAAGGATGTTAATCTGTTTAGATACTTGCGAGACAACAGAGGAGATCAGCTACACGAGAATCATCGACCCTTACAAAATAGAAATGGAAGACCTGTGTTCCTGTCAGCGATTAGGCCGATTTAAATCAACCCTTTAATTCCTCTATTTAAATTACTAAATTATTTCCTTCGATTTTTGTATATTGTATATAACTGTTTTTATAAAGATAAGCATTGAATAATGAGTAAATCGAGCACATTTGATCGGTAAATATGTTTAAAAACTAAATCCTTTGATCGCCCACCTTGCCTTGTACATTATATGTACAGCCGTTTTTATTTCTTCTAAAAGTTGGTGTTTTCATAAATGTATAATAATGTATTCATTGACTTGGGGTCCAGTAAAACCGCAATAAAAAACGAATATTTTTCTTCTCCCATTTCTTTTGGTCTTTTTAGTAGTATTTTTTGTGGCTTATTGTTATTGCCAATTCCTTTCATTGCCAAACATTATTATTGCCTTGTTGAGGAAACGTGAACCGTGAAGAAGGCAACGAAAACGCTTGCCCTCACAAGTCACAACACAACTAACTCTTTTTTCAATCAAAAATAGAAAAGCGAAGGATACTCGTCTTGTCCATCATGAGATCACATCACGTTCTCCATTTTATCCACTTTTATTTGTCGTTTTTTCTTTCTCTTGTCTTGTCTACATGTTCCAGGGTTTCTCCTACAATTTCTGGGTAGGAAAATCATGATCATACATATCTGTATAGCAAGATCATCAGCTTCTTCTTCAAGACAAGCTTCTGTGAATTGGTTTGTGAGTGGGTCGGTAGAAAGAACTTGTTCGTCTGTATTATATATGCCGCACTGAACTAACTTGACTACTGACAGAAAAGAAGGAAATAGTTTTCTCCTGCTTCTTCTTCTTTCGTCCATTCAAGTCAAGTCAGTCAAGCAATAATACAAGAGAGCGAATGAAAGTGGAAAGGAATAAACGGTTCGCCAAATTCACAAGATGTTTGCTCCAACAATTCTTCCAACACGACTGGATCATGGTAGTTGGTTGGTGGGTGTCGGGTGTACAATGTACAGGCTTACTTACATACCACCAACAGAGAAAACTGGAGTAAAAAGATGTTCACTAAAGCTTTTCCCAAGTAGCCCATAAACTTTGTCCAGCACACCATAATGAGATGGAGAGGAGCAATCATTGAAGAAATAATACATTACATAGTTTCACTTGCTTTTGTTTCAAGATGACTTGGATCGGAATAGAGTGTGAGAAGAGGAAAGCAGATGTGTGCGATGATGTGCGTACAAGAAAAAAGTTTTATTGGCTCTTATACAACAGCTTTAGTTAACTCTCTGATGAAAAAGAAAAGAGCCTACACTTTTTTTTATAGACCACTAGTTTGATAGTATGATTACATAGTTAGAAAATTGTAAAAGAGGAATTTTGTTGGAAATTCGGTTGTCTTCTAAAAGTACAAAAAACCACACATTCTTCCTACTCACGTACGTAAACTGTCCATATTATATCTCGTCTACATGTGCATTCCAGAGTAACGATTTAAGACAGTTGCCATTTTGGTTGTTTAGGTGGTTTTGCTTGGCTTACTTTTCACTTAAGAGCTTGATGAAATTGTTAACAAATCGACAGGACGGTTATTTCCTGTTGTTATTTTTAACTTTTTTCCGGAGTTTGTCCATGTGCGTGACAAAATGAAAATTACTTGTGAAGGAGGAAAGGAAAATATATGTGTGCTTAATTGAAACTTTTTATTGTGAAATGAATTTCGGATGTTATTTTCCCTTTCAGTAGCTTGCTTTATTTGCCACTTCGGAAAAGCTTCCTGTTTTCATTAACATTCATTTTCATTTTTATATTGTTGAAACTTTTTTATAGGGTTTTTGCTTGAAAGTTAAAGCCATAACTAAATTATAGTACAAACACACGTACAACATCAGAGCAGGACGTGACCCTGGTAAGAATTCCACGAGAAAAATGTGTTTGAATAAATAATGGAAAGAGAAGAGAAACATTTTGTTCTATCCCTGTGGTCCTATTTTTGGGGACCACTTTACAAACTTGTTCGTTTACGCTATTTGAAAAATTGGTCACCCTTTTTCCACAAGGTTTTCTTGTCGTTGGCACTACCGTTGATTGTCGAGGAGTTGTGACAAGTCGTTAATTGGTTTATTAGTATTGTATTTTTTCTAAATGTACTAAAGCAAATGGTTTGAGTTTGAATGGAAGGATTTGGAGAACATGCATACATAGTACCTTGTAAAGTTTCTAACAGTTTGTCTAATTATTTGCCATTTATTTTTGGTCTCTTACAGATCTTCAGGCTACAGCACACGCACGACAACATAAAGAAGCAACATGGACTTTTGAAATTCTTGTACAGTTATTAATGTTGTGGGTGGGATACCATTTCTCACCCAAAGGAAGATCATATTTTGCAGACAACTTCCAAATTCTTAGTAGTGCGTCAATCGGAATGTTTATATGAAACTGCGCACATCCCTCGACCTAACAACGAATTTCAAAGAGTGACAAATTCCTTGAGCTAAATTCGCCTTCATCCATCCAGTTTGATACACACTTTTTTAAACCATCGCAAGGACAACACGAAACAACCGCAAAAATGTTGCCAACAAATGTCATGTCCTTTATGAAAAAAGTAAGTTTATCTTTTGATTATTAATATAAAGCCACCAACAAGAAATGCATGCATATTTCTCCTAAATTTCATATTCGTATTGCAGGTAGAAAAATTGAAATTTATTCTTGAGGATTTTTTAGACATTTTATTTAATTAAAATTGCATCACTCATCTTACTGGACTACTGCATGCACTCATTTAATTATTGATTCGTCTTCAACGTTGTGTTGTGATGTCTTGAAAAGGTGGCCGTCCTAATTGATCCGAATCACATCCCTCCTACACTGCACTTCGGTGACATGGCTAGATTAGAATTATTGAATGCTGAAAGCAAGTAGGCAATTTATGTAGGCGCAAAAATTTCCAGCAAGTTTCGATCGTTCACCTATATACGTCCACGTGTAGCATAGGATGTGATGTGACAGGGTTATTGGAAGAAAGGACCTACTTTTTGACCTTTAAAAAAGGAAGCGCAATGCTTGGGCACATGGATCCGGAAATTATATACCTTTAGCATAGTGTTCATTAAAACTTTAGAATTGCCATACCTGCCATGCCACTTTTCATAGCAATTTACTCTTTGCCGAAAGGGAAAATTAAAGTGGAGGGCTGAATGTATTTATTTCCATGAAGTGCACTACTCTTAACAAGTTAGTAGCTTTAGGTAGATCGTCCATTTAATACTTACCCACTCACCCATCCAGTAGACAAGCAAGCTGAAATCGCAAGCACTCGAAAATGCTGACGTAAACAGGACATGATGTCCGTCCGGTGTAAATGCAACGGTCAGCAAAGAAAGCGAAGCCGAAATAAACTTTTCCTTTCATGTCACCCCTCCAGGTTTACAAACACAAGAATGAGAGAAAAAGTAGACTACTTTTTGTTTGCTGGACTACTTATATGCTTGTCTGAAAAAAAACAAAGACCTTTAGATCAAAAGTACTTTAGATATACATATACTATACATATACCAGATGGCTTAAAGAAGATGAGTATCATTCATGTAGACACTATGCATTCTAGGGATTTTCATTCATTTATCGAGCTTTTATAATGAAATTATAGATAAAGGATCTCTCTATATTTAATTTCAATTTGTAATGGTGATTTTTTATAATTATTCTTCAGATGGTCTCCAATACGGAGGCCATGAACGCCAACCAATTCTATGGAGGTGGT
>JAQFXM010008131.1:0-11023 GCA_034693345.1 Entomobrya multifasciata
AGGAGTATACCGGGTTATTTGTCAAGATTCGCTTTAGGAATTAATATGAAGGATGATGATGTTTCGTTTTGGGCTAATAGGAGGTTTACGAGACAGACGGAATTGGATGCTGATGAAATATTGGAGGAAGATATGAGTATGTATTTAAATATTTAATTAATTAATCTTAAAATAATTAAGTAGTGCTTTGGTACTCTTATTGATTTCGAATATGATGTCTGTATGTATGTCTGCCTGTCAACGCTCTAATTTTAGAACGCTTTTGACCCATTGACCTCAAATTTGTGTAGACGTAAGTGAAAAGGGACCATTTGGTTTTAAAATATATGTCCGTTTGAATTTTTTTCAGTTTGACAGTTTTTTGGTTAATTTTCAAAAAAAAATGCACAACTTTCAACAAAACCCTAACGGACAATTTTCTCTAAATGATCCCTTTTCACTTTCGTGTACACATTTGGTACAAAAGAAGCCTATTGAGTTTAAGCCAAATCAAAGTAGCTGTCAATTAACGGTTACATGCTTTTGAAAAGGGCAATCACTTTTATTGCATACATCGATAGATTAAAGTATTAGCATTAAACTTTGTCAAGAGAAGATACGATAAAACTAAATAGTTTTTGCAGAAACAGCCAAAATAACGGTTGCATGCTTTAAATGGTAACAAAAATTAAAATTGACTTTTTTTCTTCGAAACTTTAAAAATCAGTAAAAATTATGTTAAAGCATTACTTTATATAATACTTACATTACTCCTTATAATTAAAATATGACTAATTTATTTTTAAACAGATTGTGGCGAATGGTTCGAATCGGAATCATATAAATGCGTACCCGAGGAACATTTACATCCAATTATAACTCCTGAAGAAAGTTCCTCATCTTCAGAGGAAGATGGCAACGGAGGAAAAAAATCAGATAAATCTGGTGACCAAACGCCCCATAAAAAGAAAGTTATAAAAGACCTGTGCCCTGGTTCACCCGACAAATTTCCATGTTTCTTACGAAAAAAACGTTCCACAAACGAAAATTCGGGTGAGGAAATGGATAAAGAAGATAAAAAGGATAAGAAAAGAGAGGCTCTGGCAACCGCTGCTTTGGTAACAAATTCAGAAACATCAGATTCCAACGCACCTTATCTAATAAATAAGATTTTAATACAACCGGATCCCGGTTGTATGTGTGATTGGCCTTGCCTACCATTTTTTGATAAGGTAAATAAATGTTATGATGAGAAGGGGAATGTTCTTGTGGATAAAATGGGTAGGAATAAAATTGGTATGAGAAGTTTTCGAAAAGATCAGCGGGATCCGGTTACATGCATAAATTTTGTGAAAACTGATGAAATTTTTTGTAAGATTAAAGATTAATTATAAAAATTATTTTTTTACTGATTGGTTTTTAAATATTTTTACTAATTGCGTGAACTCATTGATATACAAAACTAACAAAAAATTCATTTTTGTACATAAGTACATTAAATAATTATCGTTTTAATTTGTAATGCTATATTTATAATCTAAAAAATTTCAATTCAGTATGCAAAGTTTGAGTTTTAAACATTAACATTTTTTGAACACTAGTTTTAAACAAATACCATATTGAGATCCAGTAACAGCCAACAAATCTACAAATTATGACCCTGACCCACTCTTAACAAGCCCACTTACATCACAATACAATTTTACATAAATGGTACTCGTTCCCTAACCAATGTTTCGCCTTGAGATAACCTTAACCTATGCATTTCCGAAAACCCAATAAACTGAATATGAGCAATAACTTTCTCAATCTCCAACCACTCTTTGTCCTCCACCTTTTTCAACAAAATTATACAAAAAACAATTAATACTACATTCGCTGTAAATGAATTAATTTAATGTCGGCATTCTCCATTTAAATTTTACTATTTACCCAAAAATTTGTAATCTTTAAAGACGACAACTTTCCTAATTTCGCAAATCCATTTCGAAACGCCTCCAAAGATAAATGAACTGGTTTACCACGAAACCCCAAATCCACAAACTTGACATCTTTTAAAACAAAAAGAAAAAAATAACAACCGAACCAAATTTTTATCAAATTCTAAATCAAATTTTTGTACCAACTCACTTTGTAATTTGCTTAAATACTCCAAAATCAAATGATTCCATATATTCCCTCCGCTTAAATCCCCATCAAATTCACTACCCACTGAAATCCTCAAATTTTCCATCTCCCCACATCTCACACCCATCCATTTAACCAAGCATCTAAACTCACATGGCCCCTCCACTCCCAAATCCATTTTAACCAAATTTCTCAACCCTGCACACAACCCAAAAACATTTGTATATTCCAAAATTCCCCCACAAATTTGCAACTCCTTCAACGGACAACCACCTCCTCCTTCCAAATCCTCCATCTCTTTTAAGTTATCACAAAATTTATTCAAACCATTATTTTTATTTTGACCTACACTCCTATCATTCTGTTCAAAAAATTTACAAATTTCCAATTTCGGACAACTCCTCAAAATATCCTTTCCCTCCAAAGGCAACATACTCAAATTTCTGTGCACAAGTTTCTTCAAATTTGGTAACTTAGGAAATTCAAAATTCAACGGGACCATTCCAGGTGGGGCCTCGTACTCGTCCACATTTATTTCAAATGTGTTCAATGTATCCGCACATCCTTTCAGCAAATCATTAAGATATTCCCTTGAGTCCATATCTAGAGGCCAAAAGTTATCCAAACGCAAATATTTCAAGGGACACTTAAACATTGACAGTGTTTTCAAACTGGTTGAATCCCTTCCAACATAAACGTTATTCTTGAACTCCAAATGTTCCAATGTCTTTTTAAGCCAACTAGGTTGATATAATAGAAAAAGGGTTAAATCCCTACACTGCTGCTCAGTAGAAAGTTTCTTGACCACAATTTTTTGTAAGGGTGCAGCCCTTAAAATACCTCCCAAAATACCCCAATCCAAAATTTGAAATGGAAGCCGACTAGATTTGTCCAAAACAACTTTTAATTTTGAATTAAAAGCATTCAATTCAAACTTCTTCCTCGTATCCATCCCATTTTCAACAAGATCCTCAAATATTTCATATTTTACAATTGGAATTCCAAATTTTTCTGGGAACATCTCAACCAGATTTTCAAAATATTCGTGAATTCGTCTCCCTGTTAAATGATGACGACGAAGATTTTGGAGAAAATGGTAATCTGTTTTGTGGTGACACTCCAAAATATTTCCATAAGGATCCTCGCTGTCCACAGAAATAATTAGGGTTTTAAGATTGGCACAGTTAAATGCCCCATTAAATTCTCGCTCAGCTTCGCTCTTCCGCTCACAAATAAAAAACAGGCTGGATAAGCACTGGATCCCGGATAAGTGTAGTGTCTCCAAGTTGGGGCACCATGAATGAAGTACATGGCCCAGGAATACATTTTGATGTGAGCAGTGTAATGGGCTGCTATAATGAAGACTTTTGACTTGACCACCCATAACTTTAAACCAGCGGATAACTTTAGGATCCCTAATAGCCTTACAATTATCAGCATTCATTTTTATGTTTCGGAATTCCGGTGTATTAAGATAAGGAGCCACATAAACATAACCAGGATTAAGATGACTTCGATTCCATTTCCAACCGAGACCTTCAGGATAAGGGCTTAGAATACGGGGCAAAGGCATTTCCGTTTCCTGCCTTAAAATTTTGCACACTTCGATATCCCAAATTTTGCAAACTAATCGTAAAATGGGAAAGGTAGTGTTACCATCTGGGTCACGGTGACCTTCACAAAATGTAAGAACATTTTTCAAAATTAGTGGATTGAGAATTGGATTTTGGTGCTGGTCACCAGGAACTATTTGATTGTTATTTAAATCCATATTGTTTTATTTTAAACTGAACGAAACTCACAAGAACCAAAAAAATTGTTTAAAATAAGTTTAAAATGTACATTTAAAAAATATTCTTTAGAAGCTGACGTTTAGATGGGAACTGAATGAATAGTGTTTTGTTTTTAGCTTATAAGATACCAGGACAAAAATAGAACATTTTGTAAAATGACAAGTGTATTTTATATGTGTACAGGTATGCCTAAAAATATCATGAATCATATGTGATTTATTTAGTTGTGAGTTTTAGTTAGCTTCACTTTATTCCATTTAGATAGATAATACGGCATTTTGCATACATTTAATACATGTGTCGGTCAAATATGAAAAATTGATATTTGAGTGCATATAAGTAAACCCAATTAAAATTGTGCGAGAATAGTGTATTGTGGTGTTGTCAATTACAAAAATTGGTTTAAAAAACATTTACTAAATTGCATATTATATTCTTATGTTTAAAAAATTATTACATTTTTCTCTAATTATAATCATTAGTTTCGTAATAATTATAACCAGTCAAATATGTGTTCTGGACTCGGACTGTCTTAAGACAAAGAGGCAAGTGCTACTTACCCGACACCCGACTGCTAGAAACCCGATCGTCGACTCCTACAAACCCGACCGACAGTCGGGTAAGTAGCATATGTACTAATTACCCGACAATGAAACCCGACAGTCTCATTGCACCCCAAAATCTCAATTTTCTTCAAAAATCAGGCGATTTTTGTTTCACATCGCCCCCGCAGTACTGTCGGGTTACTAGCATGGACCCGACTGTCTTATTTCACCCCAAAATCCCTATATGCTTCAGAAATCTCGCGATTTTTATTTCAAATTGCCCCCGCATTACTGTCGTGCATACAATTTCGAAGTCAAGTCAAATACTTGATCTTTTGAACCATATCATAAGTAATAGCAATAAATCTGAGCAACTTGGAATTAATGTATTTATACACGAATTTGTTGTTTATTGAAGAACGTTCATGCTGAAGGTATCAAAATATTCTAAAATAAATACTACTTTTGATGGAATTCAAATATAAAAAAGGAAATAGGGCTACAGTTTTGATACCTTCAGCGTGAAAGTTCTTCAATAAACAACAAATTCGTATGTAAATACCCGAATTCAAAGTTTCTCAGAATTATTTCTATTATGATATGGTTCAAAAGATCAAGAATAATCTGCATCACTTCTTCGTTTCTCTCCAATATTAAACGTTCATTAGCACTAAATTTAGCATTCTAGCTGGCGTTTTCTGTTTTGACCTCAGACATCGGGTAAAATTAAGGTCAAAGTTAATAAAAATTATTTTTCATCTCTTTCCCTCTGTTTAAAGTATGCATGATCTTAGTTTGAGATCCCAACTACGATTTTTAAATCTTGACTTTTGACCCTTTTTTGCCATATCTTGGAGTCAAGGGGCAAGTTATTTTCAATTTTTAAATATTTTGTGTTTTTTAAACGTCAAAATTCTAAACTCGTCACAACTTACCAAAATATTTATTTTGCATGCTGAAGAGGTCAAATGCTTTATTTTTCTTTTGGCTTCTTTAGAGGCGTTTTGCATATTAAAATTTGTATTTGATTTGACTTCGAAATTGTATGCGCGACAGTACTGCGGGGGCAATTTGAAATAAAAATCGCGAGATTTCTGAAGCAAATAGGGATTTTGGGGTGAAATGAGACAGTCGGGTCCATGCTAGTAACCCGACGGTACTGCGGGGGCAAGATGAATCAAAAATCGCCTGATTTCTGCAGAAAATTGAAATTTTGGGGTGAAATGAGGCAGTCGGGTTTTTTTGTCGGGTCAATTTTTGTAACCCCACTGCTCTCCTGGTTTGATTTGGAGGATAAATCACACAAAGTAAAAAGGAAAAATGGGATTTCGGGGGGAAAAAGCACAGTCGGGTTTCATTGTCGGGTCAATTTTAGTAACCCGACTACTCCCTGGTGTGATTTGGAGCATAAATCACCAAATGATAAAGGAAGATGGGATTTTGGGGGGCAAAAGTAGAGTCGGGTTTCCTTAACGGGTCGATTTTTGTAACCTGACTGTATTCCAGGGGCTATGTGAAAGAAAAGTCGCCTGATTTCTGATAAAAATTGAGATTTTGGGGTGAAATAAGACAGTCGGGTCCATGCTAGTAACCCGACAGTACTGCGGGGGCGATGTGAAACAAAAATCGCCTGATTTTTGAAGAAAATTGAGATTTTGGGGTGCAATGAGACTGTCGGGTTTCATTGTCGGGTAATTAGTACATATGCTACTTACCCGACTGTCGGTCGGGTTTGTAGGAGTCAACGATCGGGTTTCTAGCAGTCGGGTGTCGGGTAAGTAGCACTTGCCAGACAAAGAAACATATAAAGTTTAAAGACAATTGCGCGCGCAACTGGAACTCCAGACCAAATAATTTATATCGGGTATCCCGAGTAACTGGAGATCTAAACAGCTTTATTTTCTTGAGTCAAAAACGTTCACATCGCTTCAGTTTTCGTTTCATGCTCTACCTACACTGTAGAAAAAGCCATAAATAGAACAGCTGAAGCTGAGCGAATCATTCTAAAGTGAACACACCATTTAATTTTTTTGTGAAATTTATCCAGAAATTTTTGATTTGATGATTTAAAAGTCTGTTACTAGTCAATCCCAATCCGTGTCACTTTCCTCCCACGCAAATTAAATTAGCCATGGCTGGAAAAGCAGAAAACATGAGTGTGGAACTCGCGGAAACAAAAGTAAGTAGATCGTGTGTGTAAAGACTTTTAACTACTTTTTTCTTCATTGCCATTTTCCTCTTATCTGTAATATTTTTATAAGTTTTTGCAATTTAAAAAAAATATTTTATCTCTCATTTTTTTTCAGTTCATCGGAAAGATGGATTATTCCGAATTGGAGCAGTGTTCAGCTGAGTGAGGATGAGATGAAAGCTGTAACTTTTGAGTTTGAAACTGGCAGTTCATTTTCATCGGGTGGAGTCCAAACAAAGTGGTTACTGAGCTTCAAGACAATCACCTTCGCAGAAGCCCGAACCCAGTATCGTTTATACTGGAAACTGGTGGGAGCAAAGGGTTTTCCAAATGGAAAAGTACATGCAACCTTCAAATCCACACTTATGTTTCGAAGTTCCACTGTTGCGAAGACTGACACCATGGAAAGGAGTCTTGGTTTGGGCGAAATGGTGTCAGTTGCTTTATGTATTATTCCAAATTGGGCAGGATTTCCTAGTTCCGACGGAGAACCCACCTTTGAATTAAAATTAGTCATCATGGAACCGGAGGTACCTTCCGCGGATTTGCAAATGGATCTGTTTCAAAAGTACTCTGTGGGACAGGTGGATGCAAACTTTGTAAAGCTTAATGGGGACAAGGCTACTGCTGACCTTCAAATTATGATTAGTGATGAAAAGGCACTGTTTGCTCATAAGGCTGTCCTTCAAGGTAATTAACTAACTACAATTAAACTTTCAAACGTATTGTGATGATGACATGCTAGATATAAATGTTGGCTTTTTGTGTATATTTCATGTCAACAGCTCAGTGCCCCGTGTTTGAATCCATGTTCCGGTGTGACATGTCTGAGAACAAGACTGGGATTGTGAATGTGGAGGATGTGACTGCCAAAACGATGGGCATCATTCTGCATCTGTTTTATTGTGGAGAACTGCTCCCATCTTGGAAGGATCTGGATACTGTGGTGGAGTTTACCTATGCTGCTGGGAAATATCAGCTGACCAATGTTCTTAAATTACTGGATAAGGTGCTTGGAAGTCGAGATGAGGAGGACGCCACTCATACTGATGTGCAATTATTGGATTTGGCCCGTAAACTGGATTTGAAGATTGCTGAGAAGGAGCTGATGAATAGAATCCGGAAGACAGTGAATAAAATGAAATCGGGAGGGGAATTCTTCGCTTTGTGGGGGGTTGGGGGGAAGGAATAATATCCTAATGACTCCGAGTTGTGAGGATGGTTTTGTGTGGTGTAATATGAAGGAGATTAATCCGGTTTTGATAATTAATTAAGTTTATCTGATCAAGTTTAAAATAAAACTTCACTATCATATGAAATCATAGTTTGTGGTAATATAATTAACTACTTGTTCGCTACCAATAAAGAGTTTAAAAGTAATATATTATGGAGTTAATTCGATCTTTTCATTGTTTCATATTTCTAAATGGGGGAATTTGACTTTGTTTTTTAAAACATTCATTCATGCATGGTATACCATAGAACTAGGTTCTTCCGAAGTTTTCTCATGAATCTTATCAATTTGACACCACCACTCTTATCTTACAATGGCTGACGAAGTACAAAGGATGAGGGACAAAGGCAGAATCAAGGGGGAATGAGTTCCAAACCTAGTCGCTCTCATGGAATGGAAAATAGCAGACGTGGTGGAGGAGGGCCTTGCATAGGAGAATGCATACGGGAACCAAAAATTCCTGAGATTGGAATAAAAGATTTAAACGATTCGAGATTTGGAGCAATACTATTTGCGGAAGTCCTTGGAACCTTTTTCCTAGTATTTATTGGATGTGGTTCAGCTCAAGCCTACGGTGGTAGTCCTAAGACTGCTAGAACAAAAAATTATGACAGCATTTGATTTTGGAACCACAGTTGCAAAATTCTATGGTTTCGACCATAGAATTCGTCCTCCTATTCTGGCTTGTTTTAATCGTGTGTGGTGTGTGCGACGAAGAAAGAAAAGGTGTCAAAGGATCCGTCCCACTAGCAATTGTAATGGCTGTAATAGTTTGTCATGTTATGGGAATGAAATACTCTGGATACTGGATCGTCTATTAATCCTGCTGGATTAAATATATATTTTTTTCGACCGTTGATTGGTGGTATGCTGGTTGGTGTCATATACCAATTGTTCTTCAGGGAAAAAGGCAGTGGCAGTACTTCAGTAGCTGCAAGCGTAGTTTCAAATTAAATGAATTTAAGTCCGTTCAAAACGGATTAATGATGGCGATTGGCATTAACGGTGCTGCTCTGTTGTATGCATAAAACCAAGAAAAGAAATCTGTTTTTTCTAACTCCAAAAAAAGTGAATGAATGAAAGCAGCAATGGTTTGCTGGAATACTGATAGTTTTATTGTCTTGAGTGAGAAACGTTTATGTCGCTCCACTTTTCGTTGCATTCTCCACACTTAGATGCAGGCAGACACAAGACACGTCAGGCAGGCAGGCAAGTTGAAAATCGGAAAGCTGAAGCTCAGCCGATCTATCCTTCTAAAAAATAGAAGTAAACAAATCGTTAAAAGTTTTTGTGTGAAAGGCGTAAGATTTTTGATTTAGTGATTTAAAGGTCTGTTAATTGTAAATTGTGCCATTTTCCTCCCACGCAAATTAAACTAACCATGGCTGGACAAGCGGAAAACATCGGTTTTGAACTAGCGGAAACAAAAGTAAATAGTGCACGAAGTCTTGAAATTATTTTTCTTTATTGGCGTTTTCATTTCTGTATTATTTTAAGTTTTAATCATATTTTTATAAATATCATTTTTTTAGTTGACCAGAAGGACGTACGAGAAAACGTGGATTATTCCGAATTGGGACAGGGTCCAGCGGAGCGAGGATGAGATGAAAGCTCTAATTTTTGAGCTTGAAACGGGCAATTCATCTGGAGTCCAAACAAAGTGGTTACTGGGTTTCAAGACCGATGGAGCCCGAACAAACTGGTTTCGTTTATACTGGAAACTGGTGGGAGCAAAAGGTTTTCAAGGTGGAAAAATACGGGCTACCTTGAATTCTACGCTTTTATCGAAGGATTTCACTATTTGGATGACTAAAACTCAGGAAGAAACTGTTGATTTAGGCGAAATGGTTGATGTGCCAATGGTTCACCATTTAAAATCAAATTGCGATGGATTTATGAATTCGAATGGAGAATTGACCTTCAAATTAAAGTTAGTCATCGTGGAACCAGAGGTACCTTTTGCGGATTTACAAATGAAGCAGTTTCAAAAGTATTCTGTTGGACAGGCACATGCAAACTTTTTAAGGCTTCTTGGAGACAAGAGTACTGCTGACCTTAAAATTGTGGCAAGTGACGGGAAGGAGCTATTTGCACATCGGCTTATTCTTCAAGGTAATTATTACTATAAACTTTCCGTTTACTCAGTTTAAAGTCAGTGACGAGATGAGATACCTATTTGAAGGTATATTTCTGATTATATGTCATGTCAACAGCTCAGTGCCCCGTGTTTGAATCCATGTTCCGGTCAGATATGTCGGAGAACAAGACTGGGATTGTGAATGTGGAAGACGTGACTGTTAAAACGATGGGAATCTTTCTTCATCTGTTTTATTCTGGAGAACTGCTCCCATCTTGGAAGGATCCGGATACTGTGGTGGAGTTCACCTATGCTGCTGGAAAATATCAGCTGACCAGTGTTCTTAAATTACTGGATAATGTACTTGGAAGTCGAGATGAGGAGGACGCCACTCGTATTCATGTACAATTATTGGATTTGGCCCGCAAACTGGATTTGAAGACTGCTGAGAAGGAACTCATGTATAGGATTAAGAAGACAGTGAATAAAATGAACTCGGGAGGGGAATTCTTTGCTTTGTGTGGGGTTGGGGGGAAGGAATAATATCCTAATGATTCCGAGTATTCTGGATGGATTTGTGTGGTATGATATGACGGAGATGAATCCAGTTTACATTATTAATTAAAAGTGTATCTGATCAAGTGTAGAACAAAACGTGACTATCTTGTAAAATCATAATTTGTGGTAATTTAATTAACTACCTGTTTGCTACCAATAAAGAGTTTAAAAGAAATTCATTATGGGATTAATTCAATTTATTCATTGTTCCATATTTCTAAATGGGGGAATTTGACTTTGTTTTTAAAACACTCATTCATGCATGGTATACCATAACATACAACCTTGATCTGTACGAGGTTCTTCCAAAGTTTTCTTATGAATCTTATCAATTTGACACCATCACCCTTATCTTACAATGTCTGACGAAGTAGAAAGGATGAGGGACAAGGCAGAATCAAGGGACGATGAGTTCGACACCTAGTCGCTCTCCTGGAATGCAAAATAGCAGACGTGGTGGAGGAGGACCTTCCATGGGAGAATGTATACGGAAGCCTAAATTTGCTGCCTAAACTAAGC
>JAQFXM010008132.1:0-11021 GCA_034693345.1 Entomobrya multifasciata
TTCAGCAATGCCAACTTCTCCAGCATCTCTTTGATGGATTTCATCATCATCACAATCTCCTCATCGTATAGCCGCGCTGCTGATGATTGGAACTGTGTGTCATCCTCCGCCTCCATTCTCCCAATCTCTTCGTCAAAGAACGGCAAAGGTTCTCCAATGGCACCTTCTCCCATTCGCCTGGGATCTCCAACGGCACCTTTCCCCATTCGCTTGGGTTCATCAACGGCACCTTTCCCCATTCGCTTGGGTTCATCAACGGCACCTTTCCCCATTCGCTTGGGTTCACCAACGGCACCTTTCCCCATTCGCTTGGGTTCACCAACGGCACCTTTCCCCATTTGCCTGGGTTCACCAACGGCAGCTGCATTTCCTCTTGTACTGCTAAAGAGGGGCTGGGATCTCAGCATCCCACAATTGGCTTTGCTTCTCCGCAGTGGATCTTCTGGAATCCTCTGGATTCCACCCTTAACAGCAGCTAATTCCGTAGGGTCTCGTCCACCAATGGCTCCATCCTCATGATGACCATCATCCTGGCAATCACCTTCCATCTTGGACCTCTTCCGTCCTCTCGTTTACTCCAGGTACCTCTAGCGTTCCTGGAACTGGACCTCTTTTGTCCTTTACATTGACTGTTTGGACCTCTGGCGTCCTTCTATTTGACTGCTTGGACCTATGACGTCCTTCTAATTGGTTAATTGAACCTCTGGCGTCCTTCTATTTGGCTAGTTGGACCTCTGGCGTCCTTCTATTTGGCTAGTTGGACCTCTGGCGTCCTTCTATTTGACTGTGCGGACCTCTGGCGTCCTTCTATATGACTGTACGGACCTCTGGCGTCCTTCTACTTGGCTGCAAAGACCTATTATGTCTTCCACTTGGCTCCTTGGACCTCTTGTGTCCGTCACCTTGGCTGGTTGGACCTATAACGTCCTCCAACTTGGCTGCTAAGACCTCTTGCGTCTTCACTTTGGCTCCAGGTACCTCTAGCGTTCCTGGAGAATGGACTTATTTCCACAGCGGGCAGTTAGACTCGAAGGACCAAATGTTTTCACCAAACCCCGATAGCTTCAGGTATCCCAAAATGTGAAGACAAATGGTATCCCTCTTCAGAATCCCCCTATGGCTTTAACTTCTGAAGGACCACCCTTATAAAATAAGGGACTATTCCAGGACTATAGCTCCCAGACTATATGCAAAATAAAGCTAAACAAAATGCTTCCGACTCTGGTTGCAGACAATAACTTTATTCCACAATTACTAATAGCAGAAGGTTGTAAGGCTTCTACTACTGACCAGTTTGATGGACTGCTGGCCATACAATGATAACTATTACAAAAATTCCTTCTCCTTTTATACCACTTGCATACAAAGAAATATCCAATATTTCATACACAAAGAAATATCATGAAAATTCAATACAGGTCAAAGTGCACAGGAAGTGCGCACTTTGACAATCAAAAGAAAACATTCATATTCCTTCATGAAGCACAATCTCACTTCATGAAGGATCGTAATCTACAATAATCAAATATCCTTAATGGATAACTATTCACTCTTCTTGGTGAACAAAGAAAGTCCATAGTTCAATACAGGGGTCGGTCCAAAGTTCCACCTTCCCTCATTTCCGCTGGAACAGTACCGAACCAAACATAACCTATAATATTGCAACCCAACACTATCATCGAAATATAACCGAACCAAACCTTACTTAACAAATTACAACCCAACGCTGTCACTGGAACAACCGAACCAAACGTAACCTAACAAAGTTCAACCCGGAACTGTCATCGGAACTTAATTTAATCAACCTGACCGAACCTATGCCAACCTAACTAATTACAACCCAACATAACACTGATATCGAAGTAAAACCAAACCTAAAAATGTATGTATGTTAAAATGAATAGTTTGTTTGAAAATGCATTGTTGGCAAAATGCATTGTTAGCAAAATGGAAGTTAGCAAATTAGAATGTTGGCAAATTGTGATGTTAGCAAAATGGATGTTGGCAAACTTCTAAGTTAGCAAAATATTCATGTTAGCAAGGGGCCTGTAACGTAAAAAAAACTCATTTAGCAAGCGAAAACTTTCAAGTGCAAATTTTTTTTTTAATTATCTAATTTTAAGAAACTGCAACTCTCTTCAAACTTACGAAACATATGTAGACCAAAGAACTTGAAATCTTATTAAACTTTTTGCATCGCGTTGTAGCGTATATACTTTTTTAAACCACTCAAATCATTTCTAGTTACCAAATATTATTTGCAATACATCAAAATTTGTCAATTTTAGCCTTTGCGTGATCAGACGACAACATAATGAACTCTATAATCAACTATATTTGCAAAATTTAGTTTATAGATTATGTCTACAAATCTTTTTATTACTGACATTTAAATAAATCTTTTTCATAAAAGCATTAGCAATTGATTGTTATGCTCTAGTAAGTTTACCACAAAAGCAATTCCATCGAGTACCCTTGTGCCTGTTCCATAAACCCTGTAAACGTCTCCTTATTTACTGTGTAAAACGGATACGTCACCTTAATATAAAATGTGGTACACGATCTGGCAAACTTTCTAAACAAGAATTTTCTCGGCATGATCTTCATTGGCTCGAATTTGAAATCCTCTGATATATCTACGACAGCACCTGACATTTTACACTGAAAAAATATCATAACCAATGGTGATAATATGCAAGAAACCACGACAACATATCCTATTGGACCTTCCTCGCTAATTACCTCTTCATATCTTATCGCAAATACTAATAGTGTTACCACAGTTGCCAAACATCCCACATGATGAAATGAGACCAGCACCGATTTGAAAAATGTATTCAGATATATATTCAAGATTTGCTGAATTCTAAACAACTGAATTACTTCCAAATCGGCTAGTTCCCCAAATCCAGCCGTTGTTATTTTGCATCGTCCAGGACCAACTTTTGGTGTTCGGACCATATCTTCTGGCATCATTGATTGCGTACATACAAGTGACGTCATATAGTAGAATGATATAATAATCATCATCAGACCCAATGTTGTTCCAGTTCCGAAACCAGCCACTATCATCATTAATATAAGTGGAGACATTTGCCAACTAAACTCAAATGGAAACTCGAGCCATTCTTCAAATAGCTGGTTTGTTGGTTCTATTTTTGCCTGTAAAGCAATTACTATTCCAAACGGCAGAGTTGCCGAGATGAACATGACAGCGTAGATCAGGAAAATTACAAGTTTGATTACATTCTTTTGGTCTGCATTTAGCACAAGTTTTCCTGATTCGATCATTTCTGTTGATTATAAGAAAATTTGATTTGAGACCAAAAAACTTTGAACAAGTAAACTAAATTTTTTGACGATTACCTGATAGCTTTTTGTTGTAGTCAATCAACTGGTTGAAGGTATAAATAAATATTTTGTATCGAATACAGAATACCGTTCCGAGAAATGAAATGCACAATATCAACAAAATCTCTCCAGCTTCAATCATTAAAGTAGCGAATGTTCGCAAGTCTTTATGTTTTGTGTGAGTGTTTCCATCTTCAGGCAAGTCTTCTTGATGAGTCCTTAGATACATTTGTAGCATGTGTATTCCTGCAAACCAGAGCCCTCCAAGAACGCCAGAATACCTGCAAATACCATAATATGACAAGTATACTTGGAAAACCTTAAAAAATTAAAAGTATTTCTTGAGAATTAATTTCTCACATTTGGAATAAAAAATATCCCTTGGCTGGTGTGAGGTGTTCTGTGTTTGTATCCCAATCAAATAATGTTCCAGATGAGAGCAGGTTTATTTTAATTCTTTTACCAAAATGTTTGTAGAATTTCGGAGGAAACATGATGTTTTATTATATGAATTGTTCCAAATCAGTAAAGATTTTTTGGGGTTTTCTGAAGTTCTTATGAGTGTTTCGTTTTACAAGTACTATTGGAATATAAAATCAGTTTCTAGAAGGTAGCAAGCGTTTGTATTTTAGAAGTCCAATACTTTTGGTAAACGTTTGAAACCAAGCCAAGGTGGATAATTTTGGAAGGTATTGCGCAATACATCTTGGTTAAGCTTCAAAAAAATACATTATATTATATTTGGAATATTGTATTGAATTTCATGTCTAAAAGCAAAGTTTTACGTTTAAAGGAACCCCCATATCAGCATTTAATATAATAGAGAAAGTGATAGTTTACTATTAGCTTATATTAGAAAATACTGTAAAATTGTGTTAGCAATGGTTTTATATTATAGAACTTATGATTATTCATTAGAAAAGTACCTAGCCTTTACATGAAAAAAATCTACATAAAGTTTGGATTGACAAGAAGGCGTTCCAGACTTCTTTTAAGGAAAATCTGGAACATTTCAAAATTATGTAAAAATCGATGCTTATTGCGCAAAATTTGAATTACTTAAGTAATAACGTATAGAGATAAAATTAACCGAACTACAAACAGGGACATTCTGAGAAAATTACATATGTATTGTACCAATGGTTTATTAGTTCAAACTATTAACGCAATCTGTTAAATGTCATATAAGGTATCTAAGAGTAAATGCGCGTCATAATAAATCATCTAAGGATGCGTATCAGCAGAAATTCTTTTAATTTCATCGTCAAGTTACCATGCCGATATATCTGTTTTTATGTTTGAGTTATTAAAAACGTATTTTATTTATGTCTTTTATTTTATAAACCCTCAAGTATTTTTAAATGCAGAACAACGAGACGTAATAAATAACCAGAAATTTTATTAATGAACTAGTACAATAAATAAATCTTTTATTCTTCTATACATTTTGAATAGTCATTTCTACTATTACACAATTGCATACAAAGCAAAAGACGTTTTTTAATCATCCTTTTTTAAATACAATAACACAAGTTCTAAAATTGTACCCATAACTTTGACATATTTTCAAGTATTACTACGCAATTATGTCGACATTTGGAACAATCTAACCATACATTTACCATAACAGTAATTCCATAGAATAATCCTGTGCCTGCTGCATAAACTCTGTAAACGTCTCCTTATGAACCGTGTAAAACGGATACGTCACCTCAATAAAGAATGTAGTACAAGATCTCGCAAACTTACTAAACAAGAACGTAAATTTCCTCGGCATTATTTTACGAGGTGCAAATTTGAAGTCCTCCGAAATATCTACAACAGCACCCGCCATTTTACATTGAAAGAAAATCATAGTCAATGGTGAAAGCATGCATGAAAATACTACTAAATATCCTATTGGACCTTCCTCACTTATTACCTCATTATATCTTATGGCAAATACCAAAAGTACCACTACAGTTGCTAAGCAACCTACATGATGAAATGCAATCAACGCGGATTTGAAAAAAGCATTTAGATACAGATTCAATATTTGTTGAATTCTAAACAGATGAATTACTTCCAAATCTGTCAGCTCTCCAAATCCAACTGTCGTAATTCTGCATCGTCCAGGGCCATCTTTTGGAGTCCATCGCATCTTTTCTGGCATCATTGCTTCAGTGCATATTAAAGACGTCATGTAGTAGAATGATATACCAATCATCATCAAACCAACTGAAATTCCCACTGAGCATGATGATATAACCATTACTGAAATAAGTGGAGCCAACTTGAGAGAAAACTCAAAAGGAAATTCAAGCCATTCATGAAAAAGCTGATTTGTAGGCTCGATTTTTGCTCGCATTGTTATAACTATTCCAAATGGTAGAACGGCTGAGATGAACATTACCGAATATTGCAGAAAGTTTGTTAGTTTGACGACGTATTTTTGCTTCTCAGTAAGCACTAGTTTCCCTGATTCGATCATTTCTGTAAATCAAATTAGAATATATTGAAGGAATTAAATTGTTCTCTCGAGCGTTAAGGAATGTTTCAAAATTTACCCAACAGCTTCTTGTTGTAGTCAATCAACTGGTTGAACAAATAGATGAATATTTTGTAACGCCAACAAAACACAAAATCCAGAAACGTCACACACAAAATCAGAAGAATTTCTCCGCCTTCGATCATCAAAGTCGCGAATGTTCTCAAGTCTGTGTGCCGTTCTCCTGTGAAGCCTTCTTCAGGTATTTCTTCAATATGAGTTTTGTAATACATTTGCAGCATGTGTATTCCTGCAAACCAGAATCCTCCGGACACACATCCTAACCTGTGGGGAAAAATTTAAAAAATACTAAAAAATATTTAATTTAAAATTGGTTTAATTTCGTGTAGTATTAAAGGCAGTTTACATTTGTAGAAACATGAAATAATTTGAAGGCTTTAGATGTTCTGTTTCTTTATCCAAATCAAATAGAGTTCCAGATGTAAGCACATTCAGTTTAACTCGTATTCCGAAGTGCTTGTAAAATTTTAGGGGCAACATGCTAATTTATGTTTGTGAAGTTTTAGTATATTCAGCTGTTATCTTAGTTTTTCTAATGTAGCTATATGAGAACTGAAATTGGACAGGGTACTTGGAAAATCGTACAAACTGAAATGAAGGTAGCTTTTTATAACCCGAGTTAAATATTACTTGAATATTATTATATTTAATATATTCTTTAGATAATGCTTGCCAAATATCTCTTTAAAATTATACCTATTCATTCTAAAAGGGTTACACAATCTATCGTTACATTACCTTTGCTTAAGAGTAAGTTTTATATATTGAGAAAAACATCAGAATAATTTATGACCTAGAGCTTATGCAGTACAATTTTTATACGCCATAAATTATTTCAGATACTTAAATATTTAGTACTTTCAATTTTAAGCACATAACGATTATATGATTATTCTGGTTCTTATTATATATATGCAGGAAGTCCATATCTATGTATTGATTCATGTAAATAAATATCCCGAAAAACATTTTATATAACTTATGAACCCGAAAGGAGGCGTTTTTTCCTTGACAAATCTTACATATTTCTGGATATTCGACTGCATATTAAGTATAAGTGGGTTTCATATAAATTCTTAAAATAAAATTTGTAGATATGGAATCTTTTCATGACGAAATAGCTGGGAACCATTTACTGTATAAATAAGCCATTCCAAATAAGCTGTTAATTTTGTAATAAAATTTCAAGATGATTTACGAAATGAATAATGTAGAAACAACTGCCTGCAATTTTAATTATTAATACTTATCTTACCATTGTTTTATACCAACTGCTGCATCGTTTTCAGGAACATGGATTTTAAAATGAAATAGAAAGATTTAAGTAAATAAACTCGTTAGAAGATTTATGTCATGCATCACATATTTTTTAATGTTTGGACTTAACGTCAATATTGCGTGTAATAAATGCGAACTATTTCTATTGCATTTCAGAAATGCATCTTAAGAATTTATGTACCAAATTTTAATATATACGCATTATGACATACAAGCTGATTGGGATTATAATTTAAGTACTGTGAAAGGCAATAGTAAGTCATAATGTTGCTCAATAAATTTCATTCAAACTAGGCAAACTTTCTAAAATATTTTGATCATAAAATTTGATCTTAATATCAATATTTTTTTATTATAAGATCTTCTCTCGATAGAGTGCGTTTTAAATTCTAATTGCAATACATCTTAAAAATTGTCAAGAATTACTTTAATCACAAGTGTCAGAAAACTAGTTAAAATAAGTCTAAATGTTTTCCATCGATTTATTCTTCTACCGAACCCCTATTATTTAATAAATACGAATAATAACTTAAACTTAACTGAATACATAAAACTGTAAAGCCATTTTAGTATTGCAAAATATTTTATAGTGCAAGTTAATTATTATATGCTATGCTGTAAGCCTATGACAACAAGAAATCCATTGACCAGTCGATTACTTGCTCACCAAACATTGTAAACGTCTCCTTATGTATCGTATAGAAAGGATATGTAACCTCAATGTAGAAAGTTTGACAGCTCCTCGCAAACTTTCGAAACAAAGTGCTCCTCGGAAACATATTTTGTCCAGAAAACTTGAAATCCTCCGAAATATCAACAACCGCACCTCCCATCTTACATTGAAAATATATCACCATTGTAGGAGCAACCATGCACGAAAGTACAATTACATATCCAATCGGCCCTGCCTCGCTTATTATAGTCGAAAATTTTATAGCAAACACCAGTAAGCTAACAATAGTAGCCAATAACCCAATGTGATGAAACGAAACCAGAACTGACCTAAACATTGAGCTCATGAGCACGTTAAAGATTTGCTGTGTTCTGTACAGATGAATTACTTCCAAATCTGATTTCAGTCCAAAACCATTAGTAATCATGGTCGATCGTCCAGGTCCACTTCTTGGTTTCAGGTACATTCGTTCCGGGGCGAATGCTTCCGTACATACGGTTGTAGTAGTGTAGTATAGAGCAATTACCATGCACATCAGACCAACTGTGGTTCCAACACCGTATGTCGCGCACGTTAGCATTATTATCAATGGTACAATATTCCAGGAAAATTGTAGAGGCATTTCGAAATATTGTTCGAACATTTGATGATGAGGTTCAATTTTGTTACTGAATGCTCCCATAATACCGAATGGCAGAACCAGTGATATTCCAATTACAGCGTAATGCAAAGCGGTTGACAACTTTACTATTAGTTGTTGGTCTTCTGTTAGAGTGAGGTCACCTCTTTCAATGAGTTCTAAATAGTTCAATACTTCATATTAAAATTCAAAGGAATTTAAATCCTAATTTTGTGTAGACTGAAAACTTACCCGAGAGCAATTTGTTATAGTTCAGCAACTGGTTGAAAAGTTTCATGAAAATTTTTCGTCGTCTGAGAAAAGTCCAATTGAGGAAAGTGCAACAAGTGATTAGTGTAACTTCGCCACCTTGAATCAATAAAGTTGCAAATTCCTTTAATGATCGAGAACTCTTCAGGACTTCATCTTCTGAATGTTTTTCCTCTGGAATGTCGCTGGAGTGAGTTTTGAGGTACATATCCAAACTGTGAAGAAACACAAGCCAGCATCCTCCATTAAATCCGGCATACCTAAACATCAAAATTTTATTGAAAGTTGGGTAAATATAATAGAAAATTTCGAAGGAAAATAACTGAATGACAATGAAGCTTCTTACATTCCATATATCAAATATGGCGGAGCTTCAACAAGTTGTTCTGTTGTTGAGTCCCATTGATAGTAAGTTCCAAAAGCAAACTTGGTGAGCCATATTCGGGTTCCAAAGTGTTTGTAGAATTTTGCAGGCAACATTTATTGAGCTATCATGTAAACTCAAATACCTAAACAATAAATTAAAAAATATGCATGTCGATTAAGATTAATTAAAGTGATTCTTGAAGCAAAAAACGGAATCGGCTAAGCTCGAAGCAAATAAGTCACATGATTTCTGTACGGCTTTTTATCAAATGAAATGGAAATCAGTACTGTGCAAACGAGGTTGTTCGATTAGATATCCTTAAATGGAAAGATAGTTATGAAAAGTGATATTTCACAATTTATAACAGTATTTTTAGCAATAGAGCTATTTAGTAATGGTATAACAAAATTGATCGATAAATGGCTCTAGGTTATATTGTAAGCCACCTTGATCACACAATGTAACTATTGGTTGGTTATAACAGGAGTACTTTGTCCATATAAGTATATTAAAATTAGAATTTTTGAAAAATAGACTGGTGTCCGTACAGAATTACAAAGAAAGGGTATTAAATATATGCATATAATATAAACTAGCATTAAATATAATAAAATTTAGTTATATTGAATATTTAACTAAAGCAGGGTTAGATAAATTATAGTTATGTACATTGAATATGTATATTTAGAATAAAAACTTTTGCGTAAACACATGAATAATTTACTTTTTAAAGCTATGGCTAAAAATGCTCGATCAATACATTTTTGAGCAAGAACAAGTCATAAAATGACTTCAAATTTCTGAAATAAAATATGAAATTTAATTTTACCAGAGATTGTTATGTGGATCTTTACTCAGATGCATTAAAGTTTTGTTTACAAATGTCTAATTTACATTTTAAATAACAAGTAAATAATATTTTAAACTTTTGATAGCAATATACTTTACTTAGGGTAAGTTAAGTGTAAGTTTAAGCTTAAAGCCTACCTAAACGAAAAAATGTATAAAACGAGACGAACTAAAGTATTGCAGAAACTATTCTAACCAAGCTTAGTGGTATATATAGGCAAGTTTTATTGAATCGGTATCCTGAATGCATAGAACTAAAATAATATTTTTAACGTCTAAATAATTTGATTGTTATTACCTTAAAAGAATTCATAAATTCAGCCACATACCAGTATATTATTGACACCAAAGTTAAATATATATGTTCTTAACATATTCAACTTATGCTAATACCTACCAAAATACAAGTACAAATTAATTACCATAACAGCAACTCCATTGAATAGTCCTGCACCTGTTGCATAAACTCTGTAAACGTCTCCTTCTGAACCATGTAGAAAGGATATGTCACCTCAATATAAAAAGTTGTGCAAGATCTAGCAAACTTTCTAAAGAGGAATTTTCTTGGCATCAATTTATGCGGCACTGATTTGAAATCCTCCGAAATATCAACCACAGCACCTGCCATTTTGCATTGGAAATATATCATAACCAATGGTGACAATATACAAGTAAATACCACCAAATACCCTATTGGACCTTCCTCACCAATCACACTACTATATCGTATCGCAAACACAAGAAGAACAACCGCAGTCGCTAAGCATCCAACATGATGAAACGAAATCAGAACAGATCTAAAAAATGCATTCAGATACAAATTCAAAATTTGCTGAATTCTGAAAAGATGAATCACTTCCAGATCTGTCAGCTCTCCAAATCCACCTGTTCGTAGTTGACATCGTCCAACGCCATCTTTTGGTTTCCGCTCGAACTCCTCCGGTAATATTGCTTCAGTACATACAAGTGCTGTCATGTAGTAAAGTGATATTACAATCATCATCAAAGCAATTATAGTTCCAGTTCCCAGTGTTCCAATCACCATAAGAAAGCATAGTGGTGCCAT
>JAQFXM010008133.1:0-11019 GCA_034693345.1 Entomobrya multifasciata
AGCTTTTTACTTTGAACTTTTTTACTGTTTCCATGAAAGACGTGGCTGCTTGCACTACATCTCCCCTACATATTTCTTTGTCAAAATACATTGGTTCACATGGTACATATAACTCTTGGTTAGATAGAAGTGAGTGAGAAAGAAGCTCATCTCAATGAGATAAACCGACGCCAATAAATCTGCCAACGAGCTGTCACAAGAGACCCGTTTATCATTCTCTGAATTGAACCTTAAGGCTTACACACTTGCTACTTATGAGTTTTTACCTATTCTTATTTCTCCGCCACCACTACTACTACATATTCTATTATACCAACAGCAGCATATCACTACTACCACCATTATATCCAGCAGAGAAGTTATTCTTTTAGCTTTTTTTACTTGACTTACTGCTCGCTTCTTATTCCCCTATTTTCCATTGCATTTCATCTCATCTCTCTCTCTCCCCGCACTGCATTGAACTGCATCCAAACTTTTTCGTTTTCTTTTCCTCTTCTTAAACTGATCACATCACATATCTTTACTACTGCACCAGGAAAAACCTCACCTCTTTTCTCATTCTTTAATGATACCAGCAACAAAATAGTAATAACCCAACAAAGCTTCCTCTCTCTCTCTCCCTCTCATCTTCTTTCTCTTCTTCATCTTTTCATTTCATCTTGTTCGTTTTCAGAGAAAATATCCTTCTTAATAATAATATATTAATATAAAAAACCAAAAGGGACATGAATCTTTCGAGCTCGCTCACTTCCACAAATTAGACAAGCACTGCTGCTGCTACCGCTGCTTCTTCTGCTACCAACCAACAAGGCACAACAAGAAAAAAGAAGACAGAAGCATTTATTCATAATAGCTTCCTCGACTCGTCTTCTCAAAAAAATCTCATTACGATCCCCAATCCACATCTTTTTCCACGCTACCAACAAACCAACTGACTTTCTCCAAAAACTAATATGGCATTATATTCATTGTTGTGTAATTTTCATTATTGTTAGCCAGCATTCCTTAAATATTCACCATTCAGTCGACCAAACAAGATAGATACCTAACTTCAGAAAATGAGCAATAATTTATACGATTTATTAAACAAAAATCAAAGCTAAATTATTAAAACCCAAAATTCCAGGCATCAGATTGTCTATAAAATTATTACTCATCTCAAGTTTTTTTTTCATATCAGCCAGAATAGAATACCAGCTAAATAAGAAATTTATCAAACAAACGACTATACAAACTGACTTCACTCGAGAATTTTAAGTGGAAGAGGCAAATCATCAAAAAAATCTGCGGTTTAACAAGCCGCAAAAACGCTTGTCCTTACAAGCCACTTTACGACCAATCGCTCCACCAACCACAACATCAAAAACTTCACCCTTTCTCATAAGTTTGTACATTGCTGCTGCTGCTTCTTGTTACATCAGCTCATTAAACTAATCGATAAATGTTGTAAACTTGTCGATTTACTCCTTTTTTATGTTGATATTCATGTAAAAGTGGCAATGTTCCTAGATACAAGATACAACTCGATATAAAAACGAAAATAATGATTAGCAGGGAATCCTCATATAAACTATATATATTTTTCTCTAATTGTAAGTATAGTAGCTGTTTTGCTTACACAATAACTTAATATTTATTGCTTTACTGTTGTGTTCTGCTGTTCTACTACTCGTCATTATGATACGCGATGATATCCTCATGGTCTTTATTTGACTGCTATTAATAAAGTCAGTAGTAAATTTACTACTTATGTTGCTAACTCGCTTATACTCCCTTTTCTTTCCTCCTGTCCAACAATCTTGAATGATATGATGATTATGATAAATAATAATATTTTCAGTGCCTGATTAGATTGGATATGATATAAACAGCAGTGCACAACAAAGCACCAAAAACGGAATAAACATTTAAGCTTATCCACTTTGTTCATTGCTTTTCTTCATATTAGACAATTTTCTTCTTCCTTCCACACCATCATCATCATCCCATACAGAATTGGATGACAGTCTCCCGCTGATTTGAAGTATTAACGGGCTTGTTATGTATCAAAACTTTTATGATTACTACTGCTTACTAATATACAACTAGATACCTTTCTTATCAATTTGGGCTAACTGTGAAGAGAAGTCAGAAGAAAATTGGTGAATAAAATAAAAAGTATTATGTATTATTCTGATGGCAGGATAAATTGTGTTGTGTAGGAAGCTAGGTAAGTAGCAAAAGTATTTATTAGTGGTGTGGTGTGGCTCAGTGGTTCGATATGAAATGATATTGTAATGAAGTAAGAAGGAAAAAGTGGTAGGTACGTTCGTATAATAATGCAACGCACTGACATAACGAGCAAGAAAACGTAAGAAGAAAAAAATAAGGCAATAACTCAAGGAGGATTTTTTTTGAAAAAAATTGGTGAATATGAAAGTAGCTGCTGCTGAGTTGCTCGTTTGTGTTTTGTGTGCATTACTTCTTTTTGCCATTTCATTTCATATTTTTTCTGCTACTGAACATTTTTACTAATGACGACTCTTTCTTATTCTATCGAGTCATTTATACTTATAGCAAGTAGAACTCTAGTCAAGTCAGGTCCTCCAGCTTGTTATTATTCAACTTCACTCCAATTTTTTTTCTCTTCTTGTCTAGCGCTGGAACTAACTCTGATATAATTGGCCTCCTTCCTATGCTTCTCTCTTTCAAGCTTCGCAATAATATAACTACCATCATCGTCACTACCACCACCGCCAACAAAGCAACTAAAAAACGACAGCAGCAGCAGCGGAAAAGAAAATAACATAACAATCGAATCGGTTGCATTATTAGTTAGTTTACTCAACAAACCAAACCTACCTATCCACTTATTATGTTGGTGATGATGATGAAAGCACATGAGCTGTTGACGGTCTATATATATAAATTTTACATTTTTCTACAATGTACAACATAGTGTAAGATATGTATGATGATTGTAATTGTAATTGTAATTGCCAAATTTATTCAAGTGATTAAATAGTATAACGAACATACATAATTTTAACACACTTAGGAAAACAAGTTTCATAACATGTAACAAAATACATATCTGTTTACATGAAACAGTACCTTTAGCGAATAAAAACAAAAGTTAAATATATTTAAAATATGTCATTTATATAAGAATTTAAACAAAATTTGATAATTCACTATTCTTCCTCTTGTCCATGATCCATTTTTTAATTATGGTATCAAAAGTTTGTATTCCATTACATTCCTTGATGTTTGGAGGTAGGCTGTTCCATAATGTTATGCCCCTAAAGAAGAAGCTGCCCTTTCCATATTCAGTTTTCATCAGTGGGACAATAAAGTTTTTTTCTTGTTTGGAGCTCCGCGTTGTTTCACCTCTCTTTTGGAAGTTTTCGTAGCACTCTTTTACTGGAGACTCTTTCCAAATTTCTTTGAATACATAATTTAGTGTGTACATACTGACTCTTTCATGGCATAAAAGCCAATTTAATTGTTCCAATTTGTCGATTTTGTTCATTTTATGTTTGGCTTTAGCCTTCACTACAATTTTTGCAAGGCGCAGAATTATTTGGTTAATTCTTTTAATTTTAGTCATTGACAGGTTTCCCCATATAACTAAGCAATAGTCTAGTTTTGATAATACTAGAGACGTTGCAAAGATATGTCGCCACCTTGGCGTGAAATATTTTTTATATCTATTGATCATATACAACCTTTTTGTCATGTCTGTACAAGTATTTTCATAATGTGTGTCAAATTTAAGCTTAACGTCTAACACAATTCCAAGATATTTGAATTCGTCGACGCATTCAACTAATCGGTTGCTGATTTTCAACTTTAATGTTTCACTGTGTCGTAATCGAAAGACCATACATTTCGTTTTCGGAATGTTAATTTTCATTCCATTGTCTTTACACCATTGTTGTAGATTTGATAGCGCTTTTTGTAGTTTTTCTCTCACTTCGTCTACTGTTTTGCCATGGGCATAGATGGCGAGATCGTCGGCGTAATAAGTAAAGTTGCATTGTTCGAAAATTGAACTCGTATCATTTATGTATATGCAAAAATTTAGCGAACTGTTACAGGATCCTTGTGGAGTTCCTTGGGTCATCCAAATGGGATCTGATTTCTCACTATTTTTACATACAATAATTTGCCGATTTGTAAAATAAGATTTTAGCAGTTCTAGTAGCTTTCCTCTGACTCCGTATTTATAATATTTTTGCAATAGCATGTTATATTGTACACAATCGAAAGCTTGCACGAAGTCCACAAAAACTACACCTGTGAGATTTTTTTCATCTGCTGCTTTTTTGATGCTGTCAGTTAAAACTGTGATTGCACTTTGTGTTGATCGCGATTTGCGATAACCATGTTGCTCTTTCATGAGTATATTATTAAATTCGAAATGATGAGTGAGTTTTTTGTGTAAAATAGATTCAATTATTTTAGTTGTTGTTGGTAGTACTGAAATCGGTCTATAGTTTTTTACATCAGATCGGTCACCCTTCTTTTTATAAATTGGGGTGACGTGTGCAATTTTTAGTAGATCAGGATATACTCCTTCTTTAATCATTTCGTTTATGATGTGTGTTAAAGGAGGAGAAATATTTATTGCACATGCTTTAAAAAACCGTGCAGGTAAGCCGTCTCTTCCACTTGGCTTGTTGGTTTTTATCGTTTCTATTGCATGTTGAACTTCTTTAATTGACACTTTAAATGATTTAAGAATATTTTCATCGTTCCATTCATCGTTGTCCTGGCTATTTTCAGTAGGTAAAATGAAAGATTTATGAAGATTTTTAGGATTTTGTGTGAAATGTTTTCCTAGAACTGATAATTTTTCTTTTTCATTCAATATAATTTTTGAATTTACTTTTATACTAGGAATATCGGGATTTGAAGACGATCTTCCAACTTCTGTATTTAAAACGTTCCAAATTTTCTTTGAATTAGTTATGTCTTCTCGGACGATTTGTTTGATAACGTTCTTTTTTAGTTGAATTTTGCTGTATTTGATTTTGTTCCTTAAATCCTTGTAATCTTTTTTTGCGGTTTCGGATTTTTCTCTGCGGAATTTTTTTGTTGCCTTGCGTAGCTTACGATTCAGCGAATTGTAAGTGGCATTCATCCATGGTTTTTGTTTTTCTCTGATGCGTATTTTTTGTGATGGTGCGTGGCAATTGAGAACATGAAGTAGAATTGTTTCGAACATGAGATACTTTTTGTTTATATCATTGCAGTATTCAAAAATCCACCAAGGTGCTTCATTTATCATAGTTCTCATTTTTTCATAATTAGTAGATTTGAAGCTTCGCATTGTGACTGTTTTCACAGCTTGTTTGGGGGTTTTCCCTTTTTTTCGACATGTGTATATTAAGTCGTGATCTGATATTCCAATGCACATTGTTCCAGTGATGAGGTTAAGTAACGGTTTGTTTGTAAAAATACAGTCAATTAAGGTAGCACTGTTAACTGTATTTCTGGTTGCGTCTTTTATAATTTGCTCGAAATTATGATCATTCATTATTGCTTGAACTTGTCGTTTTGCAGATCCATTTTCTAGGAAGTTAATATTAATATTAGTAATGAAGTTAGGAATTTAAAGTCAACAAATTGTTTGCTTTTTTGTGGTCCAGCTACTATTTGAACTGCTTTTGTCGTATTTTGTGAGTATGTAATATATAATGTATTATACGTACAATCTATTGGGTTCCCGAGAAAATGCTGGTTGATTTTACCTCAAACCGAATCTAACACCGAATCGAGGGCTTCGTGCAGCAGCTTCATTTTTAACAAAGCTTGGGGTCAGCCAATATATGATATTGAATTGATACTGCTATTAACCAACCATACTATATACCTACATACATATACGCACCAATAACGCTATGTAATTTTTAATCGTGTCAGTTTCATCATAGAAATCAGAAACAAAATCCTAGATCACTATAGACAAATCAGTTAAAAACCGTTAAATCAGTTCCTTAGGTATTGAGATAAAAACTAGTTTTTAAGCGTTTATTACATAGAAATTGCTGACCCAATAGGTCATTTCGAAAAATTCTTGTAAAGGAAAACTCCTCCTCACCTCCAACCTCCACCCCGTCAAATTAATTGTTTTCGAAAGTAGATACATTTAAGAGTTTAAGTTTACTTGTGTCATTCATCATTACTATTACGTTTGCAGAATTCAAATGAAGCTAATTTGTAAAACACAAATCGAGTTAAAATTTGCCTACATTTAATTATGAAAATAAAGTCTGGGGTTGACTTCATTTTACATTGATAACTTCATTTCCTTCAAAACGATATCTGATATGATATGTTATGCAAGCAAGCAGTTTCGTTTAATTTATTACACAACACACACACCAACGATTGTTTGATACATTGGGTATGAATATGTTTATACAGTTGTTTTTGCTTATGCTGATAATGTATACACATTTAAAGTATGAGTCTCAAGTTTTGTGCATCTTTCTACTCACGGGTGTGATCTGTATTTGTCAAGCACAATGAAGGTTTTCCCAGACATTTCATTACTTGACTAAAACAACATTGTCATTGACACAACTCACAGCATCAGTCTTCCTTCACTTATCTAGTTTATCGTCATGCACAGTAAAGTAAAGTGCACCTTGCTAAAAACAGAAACTGGTACGTTGTTGCGGGGACTAGTTAGTCTATTGGACCAGTTATACCCAGTAAAGCAGGTTTAATGGAAATCTCTATTCATGGTTTCTTTATAGTCCCAATAATGGTGTTTTATAAAACTATCATCACAAAAGGTTGAAATCAGTCGAGTTTAAAGATTGCAGCCAGGCACATGCATTATGTTTTGCACTGGTCCTGACTTTTAAGTATGTTCATATATTTTTATTCGCAAAAAACGGACTGCGCTGAACTTAATTTACTTGTACAACATGAAAATGTAGTCTTTAAATATTTAACAGTTTTAATACTAGTAAAGTATGTAAATCTGGCCGGCTAGGCTAGGTTGAGTAGAATGATGACATCAATGAATGACATGAAAGTATCCACGAAAATGACATTTCTAGTCAACTAAAATGCGATATATCCAGTCTCGTTTGCGTACGTGTGTAATTAAAAGAGTAAACTAATATAAAACGAGAAGTGAAAGCATTCTATTCTAATCAACAGCTAACATATCAGCACAGCAAATCATTGTCTACAAAATATACTACTCCTCATTTACTACTTAAAACATCAATATATTCACTATCGCATCGTCAATAACCATCATCATTTTAATTCTACATACAATGCTTTTTAGTATTTCCACTGTTACATTGGCTGGTTTGTTACCACTTTAACACTTTCACTGATACTTTTGACCCGTTTTGTATCGAAATAATATGCAATGTGTATTGCCAAGTAGTCCTCAAAAATACATGTCGTATATTGAGTTATTTCCCAGACATGGAAGGTTTACTTTGCTATTATACTGTTTGTGAAATGTTTTTATATTTGATAAATTTCAAGTGTGACAGTCCTTGCGGTAAAAGTATTCCCATGTAATCATTGCATTTGTTTGTATTTTCAACGTTTCAACACACTCTCTTTCTAAATTGATACAGACACAGAGCAATAAAAAATATGTACAAATGGGCCCTGAACAATACTAGTAGACTATCCAATATTTCGGAGAAAGCATTCAGTTTCATTTCTACAAAGAATGAAACTATTCCAAAAGGAAAAAGCTGACGCACTGACGCAGGACAAAATAGTGTACCAACTATTTCATTATAAGGGTACACAATGGATTGTTCATTGATTTATTTACATACATACTTACAATGCATTGTTACTCGGCATGCATATTTTTTTCATTTGTGTTGCATGTGCTTCATAACCCGTTTCGTCTGCATTAACAATTTACTTGATGACTGTTCAATTTAACCATTCAAAACATTTATTACACGATTACTATTAGCTCAAATTTTACTTAAAACTACTGTATTCCCGTTTCGCGTATTGAAAAGAACTTCATTAGTGTTTCCATCATTATTTGAACACAAACGAGCACATCCTTGATACCAAAACATCACGTCCAGAAGTACAATGTACGTGAGAGAAAAATACTGTATAAAAATATAAATTGCTTTCACAGTTCAAGTGTCCCTCAAATTGTTGAATGCCAGTTGAAGCGCAACGTAAACTACATATTTAATAGAGCGTAAAAAATTTATATTCCTAGTAATGGAAACAGTTCAATACTGTCCTCAGCGTTGTATAGAATAATGAAAATGGACAATTCTTGTGAAATAAAGCTCCGAAAGGGAACGCCGTCAATTAGTGTTTAGGCATTCTTACTACTAGTTACTAAAACATGTATGTAATTCCCAATAAGTCAGATACATTTCGAGCCTTAGACGAAAATATCAATTCTATTTTTAGTACAGACAATTTTACAAAATTCGATGCATGTGAGATACCGTAGACGCTCATCGAACCATAATTTTACCGATTTAACTTACGTCAAAGTTTTATTCATTGTCAGTCTAAGTCTCAGGTCATGCAATGTGCGCATGCATGTTTTGAAATAAAACAAATAAGCATCACTTAAATATTATATGAATATATCTATAAACTTCTATAAAAACTTTTACTTTCATATTATAAAGTTTGGCATACATATTGCGCTTTGAAACGTTAAAAATGTGTCATAACTCATCATCAGTGAGTGGCTTTTTGCGTACGCTTCCTTCCTCTTTTCAATATTTTACCGCTTATTGCTCAGAATGCTATAAAGGAGTATTAACTATTAAGTAATCATAATATATTATATTTCTAGTATATAGTCTTGTGTGGTAAAAGAGGAGACAACGTTGAATTTTCTTTGCATGCCTGAATGAGCCTGTAATCTGAATAAAATGTGACCTGGTGACTTTATGCTTTGCTTGTGTTGTTGATATACAGTACGATGATTTTACCTCTCTTTCTGTCACTCGAAAGTGGAAGCTTCCTTGCATGTCACAAATGTTACAAGAATTTATTATTATTTTGAGATATATTATGCTTTCCTTTTTCCTCTTCTCCACACGAAGAAGGAGTGGTGGTGAAGGCAGAACGCTGCCATACATATCATCATTTTTAGCACAGTCAAGTCAAAGTTAAAAACTTGTCTCTATTTTGTTCCCCTTTTCTTTTCCGCGAGACAGATTGCGGCAGGGCTTGCCGTTACCGAATTCAATGCAGCTGCGTTCGAGACGGCATCCCAGTTTGACACAACAAACTTCACCAGCGACACAACGAGACAACTTAGTAAAGTTGGCAAGAAGTCACTGTCAGATGACGAAATGAAAAACCTCAGCTCTATCATTTCACAAATGGGACAACTTTATGGAGAGGTAAGCATATATCTATCTGCCACTGCACACATTCATTCTTGATTTCCTTTTTTCATATTATTTGTGCATTTTTAAACTACCCGATTCATATACTTTCCCTTTGCCACCATCAGCGTAAACTGTGTATGCATCTCTTGATGGTACTTGATACTATGCTAAATGTTAAAGTAACATAGTTTTGTGCAATTATGAACTAGTAGGTCAACTTTAATACGAAATACATTAAGAACAAAAAGAGAAAGTAGTGGAAAATTTGTATTCTGTCATATTACTTAACTGCTCATACATATTAACCACTGTAAAACTATTGTAGAAATCAAGCAACTTTCTTACAAGCAAAATGTTATTTCCTTCGCAATTTTTCTTGAATTCATTATCATACATATCATGGAGAGGAAACATGCATCAATTTTCCATTCCACAAATTATCTTTCAACAACGAAGCACATTTTACCCCAAAATGTTTAGAATAAAAATTATTCACTCAGTGCTCAGTCTTTTTGCAAACACGCAAAATTTTTGAAGTTTTCTTCCATAATTTCCACAGTCACTGCGTGATTGGTTAGTTGCTTGAAAGATAGCATTTACAAGTCAACAACAAACTTGTCCATTTTGCCCGACCTTGTTTTGCACTCAATTTGTTTTCTGTTTAGGCAAGCCAGTTATTCAACCATTTTACTAACAAATGAGACCATCATTTGGCAACTTTTGAAATTTACTTATTGTTGCTTAAAGGACACTTCTGTTATCTCAAGGTTTTATTTTACTACGCAGTCACACAAAAAGTTGATGTAATGTCATAAGCATAATCGTAATGTTATTTTGCTCATTCAAGTAGCGACTGGCCTTTCTTGACATTTAACAAGTTGGAGGAATAATTTCTCTTTATTTTGGGATGGACGAATAGGTAGAGTGAAATGTATTCACGAGGAAAGAAAGATCCATTTATCCTTGAGTATATATAGCAGAACAGTGGCGTCACTCGTCTGACTGCCGGCACTCAAGCTGTTTATGTTCCATCAATAAATCTGAGTCTATCTTTTCTTCGTTTTTACTCCTTTCTCTTCTCCCATCATTTTCCTCCGGAATTCCTTACAGTTGACTTACTTTGTTGCAAATTCCAGTCCATCCTTTTTACTACACCAGTCATATTTTACTTCAAGGAAACGGGATTTTTCAATGATCTTCTTCCCGTTTTTACCCACATTTTTTTATATTAACGTTTCATTTTAATGGGTATGCATAAAACATCTACATATGGTTAGCTACTATCAAAAAATTACTTTCACAAACCAATGCATCAATTTTTAAATGTTTAGAGATAGAATGTAATATGAAATCTTTTAGGATGGTTGAGATTTTTATAGTTCAAAATATTGGATTATTTGAAAACTTGTGGTTTTGGATAATCGTACTAAAGATGAAGTTTGATCAGGAAAGTACGAAAACTTACAACATTTTTATGCAAGTACAATGAATAAAGAATTTTTTGCAAGTTTGAATGATTAAATTTATTTTGATTTATCATTTAAATATTGCATTCCACCAGATGATATAATTGTTTAGATAACCTCACTTCATTTGAAACACTTTAAAATATTGTATATTTAGTGGTTGAACATGATCTTCCTTTTCCTATAAATATAAAAAC
>JAQFXM010008134.1:0-11017 GCA_034693345.1 Entomobrya multifasciata
CTGCATTTCTACTTACATTATAACTGTTGTACTTATTTAAATGTTCATTGTACTAAATTTGTGCCTCAATTTTAGGGTGAAAAGTAAGTTTTAGCAGGATTATGCAAAATAATTTATATCCGGAGTCTTAAATTGCATCTGTAATTGTAATATACGTTAGCTGTACCAAGATGTCTGGTTCAAAAACATCTTCACCAACCTACATTAAAACTCATTTTAAATATCGGAGTAATCAGTGTCTCTTTTGTAACAAAACACTTGCCAACGACTGGAACCTTTCACAACACTACCGTGCTCATGTCAAAGAAAAACCACATTTTTGTAATTTGTGCGACAGTTCATTCGGAGAAAGTTCCAAATTAAGAACTCACATGAGATCTCACACTGGCGAAAGATACCACAAGTGCAATACTTGCAACAAATCATTTCTTCAAAGTGGTGACCTCCAGAGACATCAGCTTTTGCATAGTGACACGAAACCATTCAAGTGTGCTTTTTGTGATAAGTTATTCGCACAACTACAAAATTTGAAGAGCCACTTAAACACGCACACAACCGAAACACCGTTTCAATGCAGTTTGTGTCATCGGTTTCTAGGATCAGCAACCGGTCTTAAATTTCACATTCATGCACATACCGGCGAGAAGCCACATCACTGCAGCACTTGTAACAAATCGTTTACTCAGAAGGGTAGTTTAACAAAGCATCAAAATGAGCATCATGATATCAAGCGATATAAATGTTCGCTATGTGACCAGATTTTTGGAAGTAATAGTAGCTTGAATCGCCACATGCCAATTCACAGTGACGTAAAAAATTACTTGTGTCAAATGTGCAACATGCCATTTTCTCATCGTACAAGTCTGCAAAGCCATGTTAAGGCCGTTCACCATGGAATCAAGGAGCACAAATGCAATTTGTGTAGCAAACAGTTTGCTCGTAAAGGTGATTTAGTGACACATGTGAGAGTTCATACTGGAGAAAAGCCGTTTAAATGTCAAAAATGTGATTATGCTTGTAAATCTTCAAGTGATTTGAACAAACACAAAGCTACTCACAAAAATTTAACAGAAAAACGATCATTTAGCCACTAGTTTCACTTTAAGATTAGGTAACATTGATTTTTTTAAATTATGAATGGAATCAATTGTTTTTGAGTCCTTAAGTTGTAACGTCAACCAAGAGTTTGTCATTTGCTGCTTTTATGGCAGTCCAATTTAAAAGACTTTAGTCGATATTAATTTTTCAACCACAAATTGAACACTGAAAGGAATTTGAAACTTTTTGTGTGTCTAAAGGTTTATATTTAGTGATTTTTGGTTAATGAACTGAAAAAGCCATAAAAACAATCTTTATTTCAAATTTTAATATAAGGAGTGTTTTGGTTTTGCGGCTTTTACATATGATTTGTAAATCTTTTAAATGGTGTACTTTTCTTAATTGGTCTAGTAACGTACACAGTTAATTATATTATTATATGTGTATTAATTAATTAACTTTCACTCTAAAAATTAGGTTAAGTTTGGACATATGGGTATTTCTTCCATTCAAAACAAATATTTGATAATTTCGTATGGTTTTTACTTTAAAGTCCATGTCATTAGTTATTATCATAAAATATTCAAATTTCATCTTTATTACAATTAATAAATCAGGTTATGGCTTTTTACTAAATCGACCCATATTTTTCTCAAACTTATTATACAAAAGCTTACTATGCGAAAGGCGCATGGCAGGCATCAGAATGCAATTATCTCAAAGTAACTAATATAGCTGGTACTAATCAACTCAAATACCTTCAGTAAAAGTATCATTCTCAACTAATTTGTAAAATTTCACTAAGGTTTAGACCATTTTTTGTAAAATGTTACTTAAAATTCCCAACGTTTTAGTAAACCTTTACAAAAATGCCAAAATAACAGGCTAATAGGAACGGCTATCCAAAACAGACAAAAATATGCTCTAATTTTTCAAAAATATGATTTTGTGTTCCTAGTCCAGTAGCTTATGGTTCAGGACCATTCAAAAGGATAGACAAAATAGGCTATATCCGCTCCTTACTTGTAACCAGATACGCGAGAACTGCAATGCTGGCCGAGATACATGACTTTTGTGTGTATGAAATTTCAAATTCATGCAAATTTGATTAAAACTATTAACCTTAGCGTTTTATTATCCAGCTGGAATAAACTGATTTTCGTCAAATTTCCCTAGGTTTAAAAATAAGGTGCAGTCGTGGGAGTGGAAAAAATGTTACATCTTATGTATTTTTTGCATGTTTTAAAAATTGCCAATGGTTCAGCAGCCCTTCTTTAAAAATACTTCAATTTTATCAGCGTTGAATTAATCTTTAAAATATGTGTATAGTCTATTGGATGTAATGTGAGCAGGGCTAGGTTCCTATTTCGAAGCTTTGTCAAGAGATTATTAAAATTAAGGCTTAACTTGTGGCTATTTTAGCTCATACATATCACCTAAAAGCGTTCACGAAAACCGGTTTTGAATTTTTAAACGCTCACCACTGTGGACACAAGTTTGAGAATTCTGGTGACGTCTCGTAGAAAATTGTCACTTCAATCCTACTCAACGAAAAAAGGTCTTTTCTTTCTGCGTTACAAAATATTCATATTACAATTTTCAAAGAATTAAAAGTTGTACACTTGTATTAGAATTGTTTTAAGACAGCAATGAGTAGTGATTTTAAATATATTATTTATATATATCTCAGTCTACTCGATTATACCCTTCCCATGTTAAAACAAATGTTTGAAAAGTTTCTGCTGCTAAACTAAGATGCAAATATAGTTGAGATTTGGCTTATTCTAATAATTGAGAAATTCTGTACAAGATTTAGCATCAATTTTGTCACAATGGTCTAAGATATCCGTGTTTTATAATCAAACCAAAATTAGAAACCAAACGTTTCAGCAAGGAGATTGAGAATTAAAGTGAAGCAGACTACGTGTGCAGCATCTGCAGTGTATATAATAGCTTGCCTTATACGTCAAAGGACAAAGGGCACTTTCATACTGATTAATGACGAGGCTTAACTATTTCATGAATCTTGTAAATTTCTGGAGTCATAAGCTTATTTTGTGGGAAGAATTAGAAGAGTATAAATATATCCTCTATGGTTATGAACTGGAGTCACAAGGTCCTGTAAATGGGTAATTATACATTGTATCCTTTTTCATTCAATGCTTCTGCATCTAGATCTCACATTGATGCAATTCGATGTTCAAGGGAAGTGGAAGTCAAGTTGATTTTGATAAGACAAGGAGATGTCATGCCTCACACGATGCAGTGACAAATATGCTGAAACAAGCAGCACCCTTCTCAATATCACCAACAACCGATGCTCCAAACAAGCTCTAGAATAATGATTTCATGCAATTTGTGCGACAGTTCATTCGGAGAAAGTTCCCATTTAAGAACTCACATTAAATCTCATACGGGTGAAAGACACTACAAGTGCAATACTTGCAACAAATCATTTCTTCAAAAGGTGACCTCCAGCGACATCAGCTGTTGCATAGTGACACGAAACAATTCAAGTCTACTTTATGTTATAAATTATTCGCACAAATTTATGCTTTAAAACCCATCCAAACACACACAAAGCCGAAACACCCATTCAGTTTATGCAACAGATTTCTAGGATCAGCACACGCTCTTAAACTTCACATTCATGCGCATACTGGCGAGAAGCCATTTCACTGCACTAATTGTGAAAAAACATTCTCTTAGAAGGGTGATTTAACGAGACATCAAAATACACATAATGCCATCGAGCAATGTAAATGTTCACTATGCAACAAAATTTTTGGAAGGAAAAGTAACCTGACTCTCCACATGACAATTCACAGTGATGTAAAAGCCTACATGTGTCAAATATGCTACAAGCCATTTTCTCAGCGTATACATCTGCAAAGCCATGTTAACGCAGTTCATCATGGAATTAAGGACCACAAATGTAATTTGTGTGGCAAACAGTTTGCTGAAAGGAGTGATTTAGTGACACATGTGAGAGTTAATACAGGAGAAAAGCCATTTAAATACCAAAAATGTGCGTAGGCTTGTAAAACTTCCAGTAATTTAAACAAACACACAGCAATAGGAAATATATATTAATAGTTAATATTGCATTTTTGCAACAGGAAAAAACGGGTTTAACTGGAACGGTTTGCTAATTGGTTTAGCGGCCAATTTTGGTTTTGGAACCTACTAAATTGTAAAGCTTTTAAGCCGTCCCATTTTATGCAAATTGATGTAATAACGAATGGTTAATTTTGGAAAAAATTTGTACAGTTTGTTAATTAAGGTTCAATTCTTGAAGAATGAAGTGTCAAAATTATGTCACTAGTTAATGTCTTAATAAATTTTCTTCATATTTATTAATAATAGATAAATCAAGTATTGTTTTTGTGCGGCCTATGTATTTCCAAAACTTATTGTAGGTGCTAATTAATTAAAATATATTCCGTGAAAGACTTCACCCATTCTCAAATGACTTTTTGGGTAACAGAAGAAAACATTTTAAAAGTAAATAGTTGTGATTTATAAATAATTAATAAATGGATTTTCATGAAGAATTCGCTATGTTAAAAATCGTGGTAAGTAGGACCGGAAAAAATATTGCCTTTTATAAATTTTGGGTATGTTTTCAACATTGTCATTGCATAACTAACTGTTCATTAATATTAATAAAAAATTCTAATGTTGAACTAATCTTGGACACCAAAACAGCATTTAAGATGCATACATGTGCTTTTCCATGTGTTGTGAACAGGTTTAGCTCTTTCGAAGCTTTGTCAAGTGAATATTACATTAAAACTCAACTTGTGACAAATTCAACTTATTGTTATTACTTTTCAAAAAATAATCGAGACAGGTTTTGGTGTTTTTAACGTTCACAATTGTAGGCACAAGTCCAACAATTCTGCAGAAAATGGTCACTTGTATCCTATTCACCGGAAAATGCGACCGGTAACGATCAAGGGTCAGGAAAAAGGGTGGTCCCCGTTACAGGTGAGTACCCTGATACACGGAGAATTACAAATTCCTTTACTTTAGCTACGAAGATCATAAAATTCGAATTGAGGTAGCGGCGGTACTAGAAATATTTATTGATTGACTATAGATAGCTAATGCATTAACCCATCCAAACAAATCTAGCCAAATTTTTATTAGACTTTTATTTACCATTACTACGTTGTGTCCTTCCTTATTCAGTGCTTCTACATCTACATAGTCCATGGAGGTCAAACTCGTAATGAATATTATGGGACAAGGAAAAACGATGATTTACATAAAATTACGCAGAAACCAGCATGCTAATATAAGCAGCATTCTTATCAATAGCAGCCCCAACCGTAGCTTCCGAGAAACTGAACCACGCGTAACCTTTACAACAATCAGCAAAAAACCAATTAGTTGAATAAAAAATAAGTTCGAAAATTTAAGTTCACAAAAGTCATATTTGTCAAGACTTTTTATTGAAACTCTATTATTTTACATTGAGATTTATACGCAATACGTTTTACTATGAAATACTATTTTTGTGACTTAATTAAAAGGAATTGTCATCTGTTAGAAACAATTTAATTATTAATTAGTTTCCAATTTAATTTTTTCCACATTCAAAGCCAACAACAGCCAACATCTAAAGTTTAGCCATGCCTACTTTCAATTTTTCGGAAAATTCACCTTATATACATTTTTTGTACTTTGGAATGTATGAATAGCAAAACAACAGGTCGTTATTAAATAAGAATATCTGAGAAACATCAGCTAACCAACTGTTAATTTTTGCTGTGAATTGAAATTGACGAGCATACAAGCAACTGCAGTTTACGTTTGATAGTATTAAGTTCAAGTTTCGAGTCGACATTGTTTTTTCACCATCCTTATTACAATTTAATACATTGTATGTTTTACGGAACAAGATGAATCTCTGCTGAGATCATGTCATGTGAGTAAAGCCAATGGAACAATTGAACTAAATATAGAGACTTAATTAAACAAGTTTATGGAAGATTTAAGAATTTCAAAATGAATTCTCAGAATGATTTATTTTTGTTTTAATCGGGTGAATAAGAAAGTAAAGAAAGTCGGTTGAAAACTTGGATATTAACAAAAGCTCGAACATTTATGATAAATTTGTAACAAAAACCGATGTGTTTTTTAAAGTTAAATGAATGCGAGATATTTTCAAAGCTTGACTTCATTCAAATCTATTTACGTTTTAAATGTTTGGAAAGAATAGACACTCCAGAAAATATATTCTGCATGTATGAATTCCTGTGTTGATTTACATTGATTTTTTACTTGAAATATATGTAAGTATGCAAACATTATCATGTGTCCAAGGTATATTATAAGTTCCACTGGAGTTCTACCTCAAAATAACGATTTCACCGTAAAATATATTTTATTTCATATTTCAAACCCATGTATTGAAAATACGAAACTACTAATGATGAGAGCTAAATGATTTCCTAAAATGTCTTGTTTAAAATGTTTAAAATATACATTGTATTTATTTGTCAACTCATTCAATGCATGACAATAAGCTAGTTAAAATTTTAAACATTCCTTTTTAACTCAGCAAAATCAGAATGCAGACTTAAGTCGTATCAGTGTTGGAAAAAAGGGTAGTGAATTTCAGCACTTAAATATATTTTTTACAATCCAAGTCATTTCGAAAAGCCCAATATCAGAAATATTAGACATTGGACATGTTCTCCGCTTTTGTAGTTCCGATTCCCAAAACTTGACATCATTACATTGATCGTACCATTTAAACATACGTACATACGTACGTACATATATATGCATACGAAATACCAGCATATTGTACTTCTAAACGGAACTACCTAAAAGGTTACGAGTTGTAACAAGCAAATCTTCATTGCATTTTCAAGCCAATGAGACCAAGCTCAGCTACATAAAATTTTATCGGTACTAATACAAGAATAAGAAGCATTAATCGTTTTTGGGTTTTATGTGCATTTGGTCACGTAGGCATCGGTAGCATATGGACTAAGATACCAGTGAAGTGAAAAATTCATACAATACCATGAGATACCATAACTTTTCATTATACGGCTACTATTGTAGCTATATTGGCGTTCTTTTTTCTTTTTCAAATGTGAAGTACACAAAAGTAGTGTCAAAGTTTACCACGACAAGTAAGTTTCGGCAGGTTTCAGCACAAAATCTACTCTTTTCTTATTGAAAACCTGGACCCATCCACACTCTCTATTTATCAGTTTAGTTTGTGTTTTATAAACTGTGGCTTCTGAAACCTTTACGTGTGTCAATTTTGGCAAGATGATTGGTTCAAAAATATCTTTACAAGCCTATTTGAAAACTCACCTTGAATTTCGGAATCATTATTGTCTGTTTTGTAACAGAAAATTTGCCAATAGTGGCGATCTTTCTCGACACTACCGTGCTCATGTCAAAGAGAAACCTCACTTTTGTAATTTGTGCAGCAGTTCATTCGGAGAACGTTCCACATTAAGAGATCACATTAAATCTCATACGGGGGAAAGATACCACAAGTGCAATACTTGTAACAAATCATTTCTTCGAAGAGTTTACCTCCGGGAACATCATCTGTTGCATAATGGCACAAAACAATTCAGGTGTACTTTCTGTGATAAATTATTTGCACAAATGGGTACTTTGAAAGGCCACTTAAACACGCACAAAACCGAAACACCCTTTCAATGCAGTTTATGCAACCGGTTTCTAGGATCAGCACTTGCTCTTAAACGTCACATTCATGCACATACTGGCGAGAAGCCACATCACTGCACTACTTGCAACAAATCATTTTCTCAGAAGGGTAATTTACCGACACATCAAAACGAACATAATTCCGTCAAGCGATATGAATGTTCGCTATGCAACAAGATTTTAGGAAGCATTAGTAGCTTGACTCGACACATGACTATTCATAGTGACGTAAAAGCCTACATGTGTCAAATGTGCAACAAACCATTTTCTAGGAACACAAGCCTGCAAACACATTAAGACAGTTCATCATCGAATTATGGAGCACAAATGTAATTTGTGTGGCAAACAATTTGCTAATTGTTTGCAAGTAATTTAGTGACACATGTGAGAGTTCATACTGGTGAAGAGCCGTTTAAGTGCCAAAAATGTGCTTATGCTTGTAAAACTTTAGGTAATTTGAACAAACACATAGCTAATCACAAAAGTTAAACAAAAATTATCATCAACCTACAAGATTCACTTTGAGATAATAAAACGTTGAAATTTGTTGAACATTATTACACTCATCGTGCTTAGTGTGTCAAATCCTTTATTCATATCAATCCAGTTTAGTAGATTTGTGTCAATATTTTTTTTATTTTCCTACAAATAAATGAACACTGAAACTGGACTTTGAAGCTTGTTGTTCTATTGTATTTTATTTATTGGTTTGGTTTAAATGATTGGTTAATAGCACACAGATAGTTAATTATAGATAAAATATGAACTTGTCATTTATTAGGTTACAATTTTAAAAAATTAACGTTAAGCTTTGACACATGGGTATTTATTTGATTTTGCACAAATATTTGATAATTTCGTGTTACTTCTTGTTCACAATCCAGGTCATTAGTGAATGGCATTAAATATTCAATATTTTTATCGTTATTAATAAATAATAAGTTATGTCGTTTTTACTGAATTGACGTATATTTTTCCAAAATTTTATTATTTGATAGCTTTATCGCATTGCAGGAATCAGAATGCACTAATCCCCAAACAACCAATATTGCAGTTGCTAATGTATTCAAATACCTTCAGTAAAAGATTTTACTCATTCTCAATAATTTGTTGGGTAACGTGAGAAAATACTCTGAAAGTAAATGGTTTTAACTAGTTCGTGGAAACGAAAAAAACCTTGCCTCTGATTGTTTTTCGCATATTTTCAAAAATTTCATTTGTTAACTAACCATACTTTAAATATAAATAAATTTTACCAATGTTAAATTAATTTTAAGAAAGGAAAACAGCGACTAAGATATTTATATATTATTTTGGATGTTTGGAAGCTTTCGAAAGAGAATATTTAAATTAAAGCTCAGATTTGTTACTATTCCAACTTATCTGTATCTTGAATAAACAGCCCTGGGGAAGTGGTATAGAGTGAAAGTGTAAGTGTTACAAAATATTCCAATCTAAAAATCTCCGAGGATTTAAAAGTGCACAAAATTGTTTAATATATTTTATACATCTTGTCAAGTTGTGAAGTCATAAGCGTGTTGTATTGCGAGCTTATTTTGCAGGAAGGAGGAGTATGGGAGTGTACGAATGTCTAGCGTCGTTTTGGACTGGGGCAACGATATTAATTTTACTTGGAATTTGAAACTTGTTGCTTGCTTTAAGGTTTTAATGTATAATATTTTTGGTGAATGTTTTACCCAACATCTAACTGGTCAAAAAATTATTTATCAACATCACAGAAGCTAGTATTGGGTTTATTGTTTATTTTTAGTTTTGCATGTATGCAACAGATAATTTTAGCTTATTTAACGAAAAAAAACCATAAACATACCCAAAAGTACAATTTGGACCCTTATTCAAATGTTGATCTTTAGATGACTTTTCTGTTACGAGGCTTTTAAATTTGTAAATATTTTAAGATGTCCCATTTTTGTTAGTTGATTTAATATTTAACATATAAATAAAAATGGTAAAAATTTATGCAGTTTGCTAACTAAGTTTCAATTTTTCAAAACTGAAGTGTTAAAATTATGTGATTGGTGATATCATAATATATTTAATCTTTTCATGATAATAAATAGTAAATTAAGGATTGTTTTTTACTGAATCGGCCTATGTTTTTCTGAAACTCATTGCAGGTGCTAATTTACTTAAATACCTTCCGTAAAAGATATAATTCATTCTCGACTATTTTTTTGAGTAACATGAGAAAATTTAAGAGTAAATAGTTTGTGGCACCGGGAAAAAATCTTGCCTTTGATCGCTTTCCGCATGGTCTCAAAATTGACATTGGCTAACTTACCCTTTTATAAAAGTTATAATTTTTCAAGTCAATGTTGAATACATTTTGAAAAATAACTCGAATATTCAAGGATCATTCATTCAGTCATTTTCATAACTGTGCATTGTCTTCCTAATTGCACTTACGAGACGCCGAAACACACACCTTTCAATTCACTCTTGTTTTTTCAACATGAAAAATTAGTTCAATTGAGAATTATGTAACACATTTAATCTTGAATTGTTACGAAAAACATGTCCTTTAATTTAGGGGTTAATTGAGACACTTTGCAGAGTATTAGCAATTACAACTATCAATAAGTGAATTATTTACATATGTGTCTATTCATATGGATTTTTTATCTGAAGGACTTATATATGCTGTACAAACTAAAATGCAAAGTTTAAAACAAAATTTAGCAATAATAAAATAGGAAAATATTATTTGCTAAACGAATGCAGATTATTCCACAAAATTGCTACTTATTCTTAACCAGAGCGAATATTTCTATTAATAACATTCAATTATGAAAAATTTCATATAACAATTTGTTTCCAGATATTGGTATGGTTACGATTTCAGGTGGCGAGGGGAAATGCCGAAATAAAAAATACTCAAACTTTTTCGTACGTGTTTTAATTCTAGCGCCCATAATTTTTTTAATAAATGTCCTTTTTATGTTTTATTTATAAGTGTGGTCATATGTGAGAGAAAATATTGTAATTTTAAGGACATTTTCAATATATATTTTTGCAGCTAAGCAAAAATCCAGTTTAGCCATGAAGTAGTTATTTTAATTACACGTTGTTCGCATTGTCAAATGAAATGTATTAAATATACGCCATTATTACAATGTTCTTTTAAGAAAACTATGTTCACAAACTTTACTTTTTTCGGAGTAGATATCGATTCGTGCATACATAGTCGGTCCCAAAAGTTTTTTCGCATCTTTGATCATTAATAACTTTTAAACCAATAGACCAAATGAGATCT
>JAQFXM010008135.1:0-11015 GCA_034693345.1 Entomobrya multifasciata
CACCGGAGAGGGATAGATTCTGGGTGCGCGAGGTGCGGGCTTGGTTTTTTTAAAGTCCCTCACCAAGTGCCTCATCGAAAATATAGTGATGTTAGTGTCGCCTTAATTGTATTAATCTTATGCATTTAAAATATCGATGAAAATGAGTGTGTCCTATAATTTGAAGTAAACATTGAATATATTATTAAAGGATTTATAGTAGAATTAAGTTAACGTATTTAAAGTTTAATAACTAACTGTGTTGCGGCCATATTGTAAACTTCGTTTATATTCAAACTGAGTACTTATAAATAGTAATGTAATGCAAACATTGTAAATGAATTTAAATTCACTCAAAGCTGACTGCAGCTGTTGTAAATAAAATATAAGCATGTAGTGCATTATGATTAGTTTTAAATTAAGAAAACAATATTTAATTAACATCATAAGTTGACAATTGATATTTTACATTTAAAATTAAGCTTACATTTGATAAGGTAAATAATAAAAAGTTTTTGTTTGTATTTTTTGAATTTTTAATGTACGTCATCATTACGTCATCATTGAGATTCATCTTCAGATTTTTTGGATTTTTTCGCATGTCTTGTTTGCTCACAATCTTTCTACCACTACTTCGGCACTACATGAGCTCATCACGCGCACAAATATGAGTTCAAATCACCTAAATTTCGTTGGTTAAGATTAGTAGTGGGTAGTTAAATTTAATCTTTATTTGCAAAATGATTGAATTAGGCGTGCAATGAATTGAGGAGGACTCCGTGGACAACTGGACAGTCCGCTGAAAATATATTGGGGAGCAGTTTAAAATTTTCCTTCTCCACAGAAAACCCAATTTTAAAAAAAAGATTTTTTTGATCGGAAATATAATTAACGACAATTTTTTTTAAATTAAATAATCCTCTTAAAATAATTAAGTTTTTACTTTTTAATTACTCGAGAATTACATAAATGCAATTGAATATTCGTATTCTGATCAACCATTTTGAGTGGCAGATGGATTGAGCTGGTGAAGATGAGGCCTTCTTTTGAATTTTCCTCCGGACCTTAAAAATTACCCCAAAAATAAATGTTTATTAGTTACACACTTAATTAAGCTACTTGACTAGCACATGCAAACAAGTAATAAGTAATTAAGTTATTAGTGACTTGAAAAAGAATCAGAGCTATACAACTCTTGTCATTTGGCTAAAAAGGCAGCTAAGCTGAACGGATGTGAGGGAAATGAGTGGATTTGAAAATTGGTGCGCGGTTGTAACTTAAAATAGTTTTGGGGGAACTTGAGAAAATTGAAAGAATGCATTCAAATTGGTCGTATGAATCATCGATGACTAAAAATCTAACTGGTTAAGAATTGCGGAGAAGGATGTCAAGTGAATACGGAGCAAATAAAGGCGTCTTTTGGATGCTTTAATACGTACGCTTCTTTTGTTTACGTACATAATGCTATAAATGCATGCAAATGTATGCACCTTTTAAGTGATTAAGTACGTGATTATTTTGTGGACCTTTTTGTTTTTGAACAAGTTATAGTTTGTATTTTGTTTAAATGGAGATATAATACAGAGATGATACTAACAAATGATTTAGGCTCAATTGGCATTTAACGAGAAATGAACAAACCCAACTGCTTAAGTGTTAGTATGAACGGACCTTACCAAACCACTTTTGAGCTCATCGTCGCATTTCTCGCTGTTCATCAATATTTCGTTAAGTACGACTTCTAATTACTAAATGGTTCAAACGGAGTTTTACTAATTAGGCTTCTAAGAATGTTTTGATGCAAGGCTCAACTCTGTACACGGAAACTATACTTCGTTGAAATGCGTGCATTGTGGGTTATAGTTTATAAAAAATATCTTGCACACTGACTAATCGTCAGAAGTCAATTTACTAAAACATCAATGATATTCTATGCGTACTTTTTAAATAGTTTGGAAAAAGAAGCTTACTGACAAATCATTGAATTCGTCATATCAAAAGAAGCCAAGCAAAGTGAAAAGTTCATTATCATTTGGTTACACGAAATCTGCATGTGATCAAATTCACATCTAATTTGGCCTCTTGTAAAAGTTTTGAGGTATTCTATAAAACCGTTAATCTAAAGGTAAGACTTTAAGAAGTTTGGAGGTAGTTTATAATAATAATAATAAAGCATTTATTGTCAAAATGTATCCTCGATAGGAAACTTATAGATTCATGACATGTCAAAAATATTACAATTCACATTCATTTACATAATTTACTACAGCTTCAATACAGGAGTAATCACTATAAGAAAGCTCGTCTAAATCATCATCCAAAGCAAGTCAATTGTGTGAATGAATGTATGCTTATGCATTTGAACACATGAAAGTATTGAAACTTACGTGGCTCTTTCAAAATATCCCATTATTAATTGACCAACTGAACATGTATGCACACAGCACAAAATTTGTACTTATACTTTTCACCAAAAGAAGGGATAAATATTAACTTTGCAGCATTGTGATAGTGCTAACGTATTTGAAAGTATACCTACAAAACAAATATGCACACAGCACACAGTTTGTACACGTCAACGTAGATTTCTTGAAACCCGAAGACAACCTTACCATATGTATAAACGCCCTCGTGCATGTCGTCACGTGGGCATTCTTTCTTGATGTATCTTATTTGAAAACCCTTAGGTTTAATTATTTTCAACGATTTAGTTTCTTCAGTCCAAGTTTTCTTTAAAGAATTCAAACTTTACAAAATTTTTCAACCGTATAAATAATTGGCTATGTAAAGTCTACTGCTACGCTCAAATGTTGTTATATCTATTTATTTTGCAATAAGAAAATCATGCGAATGTTGAGGTAATCCATTTATTATTCCTGTTTTTGTTTTCATTGATTCTTATTGAATATAGTTTAAAGGTGCAACCATTCAAAATAGGTGCAGCGAAATTTAAATGTTCTCTCTGTGACAGTGTTAAGCTCAAGAAATACTTTGCGAGTGCATTCCAAGATTCACGTTAATGTTTACCAATGCCTATTTTGTGATAAATCAGTCGGTACAACGGAAATACTTTTCCGCCACTATCGTACACACATTAACGAAAAACCCTATTTTTGTCCTTTATGTGACAAAGCATTTGCAAATGATCCCAATTTAAACAAACATTAAATCTCGTACAGGCGATAAGGCTTATCTATGCAACGTATGTTCAAGGTCGTTCTCACGAAATGCTCATCTAAAGATACATGAATTGTTACACAGTGGAATCCGGAGGTTTGAATGCACCCAATGCGGAAAACAGTTTTCTTAATAAAAAACATACAAATTTATTGCGAATTTATACAGCTAAAGCAAATGATTCAAATTCCTATATGGCTTTAGATTTATCTGAGCTGATGATTTAATTTTTCTTATTTGCCTCGACATTTTCATAAAATGGGCTTTACAACATAAACACAAAAGCATGCCCATATCAAACAATCTGTTTTACGTTCCAATTAGTCTTAATCCGTTTAGATGTTTACGATTAGGAATTTTTGCTCGACAAGAGCAAAAAAAGTATTTTTTGGATGAAATATATTACTGTACAAGAACAAAGTAGCTACATTAGGTGGATTAAACGATTGCTGCATGTGAGCAAATCCACATCTTGTTTTACCGTTCTAGAAACTTTCAGGCAGTTTAACAAACGTCTATCTAGATCCTTACATGTTAAGCAGATTCAAAGTGTGCGTGCATGAACGCTAGAGCATTTTTACAAAATTTAAGTTTACGCACCCGTGCAGTAGCATGGAAATGCCGATCTAAAAGTAAACTAATAAAAAAGCATATACGCAGCAGCACACAGTGTTTAATTATAAAGGTATATTGTCGTGAACTCAGAAGCCAAAACTATCGTACTTATATATATATGTGCAGGTCGTCACGTAGGCATTTTCCTTCTCACTTTATAAGTAATTGAAAACCTTGCATTTCTTCATTCTTTTAACTGCATCGTTTCTTCAATTTAAATATTTATCGAAAACATTCAAGCAATATTTCAAGCATATGGAAAACAGGCTTGATAAAGCCAGTGATTCTAACATATTTGAATGTATAGATAGTTATCATGAAAGAAAAGTATATTACGGATTTTGTGATAGATCGGCAACTAACGCGCTAGGTAATAATCTAATTACCTTGAATAAAGCAATTAAAAATCATTACGAACGCCAAGTTGTGCGTTTAGTAATCTAGCTTTTATTTTCAACAAGTTTTATTGAGAAAGTGGGGAACGTTTTATCCACTTTAAAATGGATGAAAAAGATTTCAGTGCTCTTTCTGTGACAAAAAAGCTGAGCTCAAGAAATACTTGACAAAGACATTCTTTGGTTCACGCAAATGTTCACCAATATCTGTTCTGTAATAAATCGTGCAGAGATAGGGATAACCTTTTTTACCACTATCGTACACGAATTAACGAAAATCCTAACTTTTGTGATTTGTGTTACTAAACATTTGCAAATGACTCAAGTATGTAAAAATATGTTGTAAAACCTATCAAACTTAATTCATAGTTCATTGTTTAGAAAATTAGCTTGAAAAAAGCTGATAATCGATTTTGTGATCGAGCAGAAACTTGTGACAATCTATAAATCTCCAATAAAAAACCCCAAATTCAACCATTAATGTACGGGTGTGATTTTATGAAAACCGTTTGTTTTGAACCAATTTTATTGACTATAATGTGGAATTTATACTCAGTCAAAATGGCTGCAGAGAAATTTAAGTGCTCTTCTTGTGAAAAAGTGTTTAGCTCAAGACTTGGTTTACGAGCGCATACTTTGATTCACACCAATGTTTACAAATGTCTGTTTTGTGAAAGTTCCTGTAGAATTAAGGAGGAACTTTTTCGCCACTTACGCTCACACATTAAGGAAAAACCAAACTTTTGTGAATTGTGTGACAAAACATTTACAAATGTTTCCAATTTTAACAGGCATATTAAATCTCATACTGACGAAAAAGCTTTTTCATGTGATGTGTGTTCAAGGTCCTTCTCTCAGAGCAATAGTCTCAAGAGACATCAACTGTTGCATAGTGGAGTGCAGGAGTTTACATGTACTCATTGTGGAAAAACATTTGCGCATAAAAGTAGCTGGAAATCCCATTTGAACACACATCAAAGAGAAACAACCTTTCAGTGCAGTTTATGTAACCGCTCTTTGTCAACAGCTGGAACTCTGAAAGCACACCTTCACGGACATACCGGAGAGAAACCATATCGCTGTGATATTTGTAAAAATTAATTTGCTCGCAAGGAAGATTTGAGGCAACATGAAAATAGGCACAATACCAATGAAGAGTATGGATGTCAACAATGTGACAAGAAATTTAGACAGTTTGCTACTAAATTTGGCTTAGTAACTCACACGAGAGTTCATACAGGTGAAAAGCCTTTCAAATGTGAAAAGTGTTCCAAGACTTTTGCACAATTAGCTCATCTGAGAACACATTTGGTCACACAACATGTGCGAGGAAGCCTAACGTGAACTTGGTTTTACGGGAATAATTTTACTCGGCAATTAAAAATACAACACAATTAAGCATTCTTTCACTCAAGAAATAAAGCAACCAGACCATATTGATCGTTGCGTATGAGACTCTACGTAGCACTAAACAAGTTCACAATCAAGTTACGAAACAGAAATGCCATCAAACACAAGCACACACAGTTAAGTATGCGCTTTAATTTGGCACTTCATGTGACGGTTCAAACTGGTGAAAAGTCTGTCAACTGTAGGGATTTTTGCTGTTTTGCAAGATTGAGTTTTAATTCACGATAACAGACCACGTATCCACCGAGGCTTCTGTTTGACTTGTCTGGAAATGATTTTTAAATCGTTTTCAATTTGTATATTATATTTAATCTTTCATTAGAGGGACGAGTTAAATTGTCACCAAAATATCAACTTAACTCACACGAAAGAAGACAAAGTAACCACAAAACATTTGCATGTGAGTTGTACCAAAAGAGATTTGAGAGTAAAGCGAAACTAAATTTTCGTACAGGTTATCTCTGTAATATTATACTTAGAGCTTTGTCACAAATTTAGTCTAAAAATGTTGTATATGTCTTATTTAAAAGTGTTTTAGAAGCAATTGTGTTTAGCTAAAACAATACACTAGAAGCCATACTAGGGTAGCTACATAATTTTGCTACGAATCATACTTAGGGTAATCGTGGTTAAAGGATCTTCTGAATAAAAAAATCGATTTGAAATTTAAAATAAAACATCGCTGATTTATTATGAACAATACAGCAACAACAACAAAGGTTTCTGTGGTAAAACTTTTAAAACTTCTAATTACTATAAAACATATCAAAAACTTTTCGAGAAGTAAAAGCACCAAATCGATACGCCTAAACTCATGACATAATTCCATAAGTTCTATTAAATTCCCTGAGTACAAAATCCATAATTGGCGCTTCAGAGTCGAATTGCGAAAAAACGTCAATTAGTGCGAATTGCTTTATTTTCATTTAGATGAATCAATCTTAAGTTAAATTATAATTTACGACTTTAAATTTATTAGCTTGTAATTTACAAAATGCGCAAACGTTAAAGTATGGCTTAAGCAATAAATATTTAATATAATAGCATATCCTTCATTAAATAAACATTTTTGTAAATCTTAAACCTAAAATCTTTTGTAATTTAACACACAAATAAATGGAGCTATTTTTATATGCACCTTAAGAACGATGTCGTGTTTCAGGATTTTATAATATATGTTGTTTTTCAAGTTAAATCAAATTGCAAATTATCAACTAGGTAACTTATTATAAAAAACGTATTCAAATCCAGAAACGGTGTCTAATTATTATTACAAATAAATTTCGAATTTAGTGTGCTTGTTAATTAAAAATACAAATTTCTGGCGTCCTTAGAAATAAAAAATAATAATCTATCCCAAAATTATCTACTGATAAGATTAACTTATTCTAACCAAATAAAACATTTTTGCATGCACCTGATCTTCCACGTCCTGTTCAATTGGGTCCTGTAAAATTGATTTTTGCGTACGCCTATTCTAAGCTAAATAAGTGATGAAGTAATCAACGCCGGTCATTTGCAACTATGAAATCCTTTGATTTACGTTTCTAACGCATTAAATATCCAGTACACAACTTGATCACTCACCATATTACCTATAATTAACCCAGTGCAAACTATGGCAAAAAACTTTCTTGTGTATGAAATTTGTTCTTGCCATCGTTTTGGTCGGAAATTTTTTAGTAGAAAGAATCCAAATACGAATCCTCCAATCACACCACCAGTATGCCCGAAATCGCTTGTTTCTAATGGTAAGCTTTCCGCGCTATCTGCTGTAAGTAGGGACGCCCAAAACGGTTTTGTGAGTACATAAATCAAAACATTTCCAAAAATAGTCACTCTTGTTTTAGGTAAGCTGATGTCTTTCCAATTCTGCAATCCAATAAATTTAATCTGAAGACAAAATGTATCTCAACTTTATTTCTTTAAACCTTTTGTAAACTTTGTAAGTTTACCACAACAAGAGCTACGAAGTTCCCAGAGAATAAACCAGTAACTGCCCCGGAGGCCCCAAAGCTAATTACATTAGTGTCCAGTAAAGACTAGACTAAATCGGCCATAAGTGCTGCTGAACAATACAAGGTAAGCACTGATTTCCACCCATAAACTACTTCCAAACAACAGCCAGCCAGAAATTGTTTCCATACATTTCCCCAAAGATGTTCCCATCTGTTTAAACCAATGATAAGGTATAAAATAAAAATTACTATTTCCAAATCCACGAATGGCATAAAATATTATATTTACCCATAGTGAATGAATATGGATGTGAAAATTCTCCAGACCTCATGTCGTTTACTAGAATCAGTTGTAAGTGGGCTTTCGACCAGCTGGTTTAGGTTTTCCGGCTCGTTGTAAAATTCAAAAATTGTACACTTTTTCAAAAAACAAAATTGTTTGATGCTGGTAGAGCAATCGCCAGAATTATATACTATTGAAACATTATCCTACCTGTAATAATGATACAATTATTGTAAAAACTGGCCAGTGGAATTGAACAAGCAAGACTGGTTCGACCTTGGATCCATTAATGTCTGTTTTAAAACCATCAGTATCCACTTTGGAGCCAATGATATTTGTTTTTATTAGCACATCTTTCGAATTCATACATCTAAAGCCATGCTGCGTTGGCAAGATGTCAGAAGAATTTAGTTGAATATGTTCATGCTCCGCATCTTCATTAATAGGTAAATTATCGTCTTCAATTCCATCACTTTCAGAATAATGAACCTTGATGTCTTGAAGTTCCACAATTTCAAAATTTTGGAGTTGAATTGACCCGAGATCCATAGTTAAGTTGAATCCTGTCATCCACCGTGCAAGTTTAAGCACCTATACAGTAAAAACATTAGTTAATTTTTATTAATTATTCAATATTTAAAACACCTAATTTATTTAAAACCCTCATCATACTTACTAATCTAGATAGACTTGACATATTGAGTGTTTTGCCAAGTGCTATGTGGTTACTTATTTTCTAGGTTCGTTAAACAAGGAAGTCAGTAACTGTGTTTAATCAAAAGGATTGTAAATAACTGATTCTAAAAAAATGTCCAAAAATATGGTTAAGGTTCCTTGTGCCCTTCACTCATTATTTTAGTAATATAAGCAAGGCGCATTCAAAGCCTTTTCACTGAATACATGAACAAGTTTTGTCAAGACACTTAAAGGCACATGCACGTGCATATGCGAGCATTCATTGTTTTATACATATATAAAGACAAATGAGTACGTTTCATTATTTATGCTGCTTTCATGCATCTTTTGGTGTCAATACATCTGTAAATCATCGGTACTGAAGTAATAGGATATGGGATGTACACACAAACAGGACTCCTGTCAGTCAAAACTACATTTGGCTGGACTCAATACTTTCTATGCAATTTGATGGTGCTATGTACATCACCAAAATGAACATGCAAAGGGTCGACAACAATAAAGAATGAACAAGGCGTAATTTTTGAGATGAAGCCAAATTAATAAATTAATAGTATTAAATTTTTATAAATGAAGTATGTATTCAAGTAGTTCTAAATAAAACGGTAAAGCTATTTTCGTGTGTCGGTAAGCCTTCTTGAAATTGGTGTTAAAGTTTAATGAAAAATATCGTTATTATATTCTGTAAATGAAACAATGAAGCTATAGGCGCTGAGATTAAATATTTAATGCTTTTAACTCAATCATCTCATCGATTCCATTTTCGAAAACAATATTTTTTTTAATCAATGAATACGATTTGATAAATGATCAAAAATTACAACAATAACATATTGATGTTTTATCTTGATTCATTTTTTTTACCAAACAAGCTCGTTTTAAAGCGTAAGTAGCATTTATGTTTCCTAAGTAGTTGTAATGCATTTGTGTTCCATAGAAACGTGTTCATTTGTTCCATTTGTAAATATCAGCATTTTGTTTTGTAAAAGTGCAAATATGTTTTTCTTAAGCATGACAAAACATTCTGTATCAAGGTAATGCACTTACCAATAGTAAACTCAGTTACAGGGTTTTAAAATATGGTTCGTATCGTATACAACAATACAATCCGGTTTATACTTGCTTACAATTGAAGTAGACGATGGATATGTAAGTATTAGTTCAGCCATACATAAAAGCCAATTGGTTTGGCATAGGTTAATATCATTTCTGCGTTTATTCCCACGTTCCAACAAAATACAAATTATCATTCACCTGTACACAAACAAACTTGTCAACGAAAAATAAGGTACTTAACTTCGTTTAATACTTATACCTGCACATGCATTTATAATAATGCATATGCATACACGTATGCCTAGACGCACACCTAGGTATAGAACCTCTCAAAAGACCAACCCAGTACCTTTAAAGCTCAAGTGAATAAATTTTAGGACGCAGTAAAGTATTCTTAACTCAGATGCTTCAGCACAAGCGTAGAAGGCTTTATCAGTCAGTTAGCTTCGGACGACTTGCGAAAGAAGACAAAGTCATTGATACGTGCCCTTGTTCTAGTTTCAATTTGTATTAAATAACTTAAGTAATTCAAGTGCTCGATACATATTTTATCGTAAATTACGACGTTTCGAAGAAAATATTAGAAATTAACCTAAAATCCATCCCTTTGGATTACCAGAGTTATCTAATTACTGTTCAACTTGAAATTCATCCAAACTTTAAAGTAACGGTTAAGTAAATTACAGCAATTTGAACAAAAAATGGCAGGTCAGCTCAAAAACGTTGATGCACTTAGCACGGACTCTGTTAGTTTATTAAACAAGATGCCTGCAGAGGTTAGTCAACTAAAATAAATATTTATAGTTGCTAAAATTCTAATTAATATCATCACCAAATTTTGTAGTTCATCTAATAAAATCGTTTTACTTTTTATTATTCAATTTCAGATCTGGAAATTAGTTTCTGATAAGCTCCTAGAGAAATGACCCTCGGATTTTGAAAATCTTGCCAACTCCTCTCCCTTCTTCAGACAACTACAAATGTTTCAAAGAAACGCCTACCTCTTTGAAAAAGTATTTCCATTTGTTGCAGCAACCGTATGGAAGACAGAAGGCCTTGAGCAATTTTCATATACAGAGATCCTCAAGTGCCGAGCAGTGTGTTCCCAATGGAATAATGCTGTGGACAAATTATTTCCTTTGCAACTTCAAAATTTTGAAGACGGATCAAACGTAAACAAGCTTCTAAAAGTTGGAAATGCAAGAGCATTTCGGTCAAAAATAGGAAATTTTAGTCCATGCATTGAGTTTACCAATTACAACATGAGACGACCAAGCTTGAAAAAATCAGTTCAAAAAGTTCTTCGCTATTTTGAACACACTCATTCCGGCAAGAAACCTAAAGGAAGGAATCCGTTAATTTGGAATGCTATTTCGGTTGATGTTTATACCGACGATGAACTCGGCCAAAATGAGAGAATTCAGGACTATAAACCCTTCTTAGAAG
>JAQFXM010008136.1:0-11014 GCA_034693345.1 Entomobrya multifasciata
TTGGGTCAGGTCAACTGAAACTTTGCACAACAATGTTTCTATAGTAGGGCTACTTACCCACCAAATTTGAGCCCATTTTGTCATGTTGAAATTTTTTTAACCTTTGACCTAACTTTGACCTGGGTCAACCGTTTTGGCTGACCAACGAACTCATCCAAACGGTGCCCCATATGTATCGATTGGTGAAATCAGATTTTGAAAATCTTGATTCGCTGTTGAGTTATCGTGCGAACAGACAAGCGGACAGACGGACGGATATACGCCATGGATATCCTGTATAACTTGCTTCGAAGTCGCAAGTTAATAACTGATACTGTCAGTTCAAAAATATTTGTAGACCTGCCAAGGTGGTGGGCCACGTCATCTAAAACACTCGTTTAAAGTTATTCGAAACGGGTGTTTTCATTCATGTGTGTGCTACAGTCTATCATAATTCTTTGCGTTATATATAACGATCATTAAATATGGTCGGCATATGAAAACAAGATCGCAGTAAACAATATTTTTGAAAGTTGCTGTACTACAAAACTGTCATCGTAATGAACTTTTGACTATAATCTGAATTGTCGATTGTCCGACGCTTCGCCAAAACGACGGTGCACCAAATTTGCCCTTTTTTTACTCGGCACCTTGTGTACGACACGACCAAACGCATTTTTCAGACACGACGATTAACCAAATTACAAAAAAGTGCAGGCGACATAAGACCAAACATTAAAATTTAGCACGCGACGTTTGGACAAAAATTTTCTAATTTTGAAAAGCCTCAAAATATGGACGATTTGCATAATGAATTCCTAATTCAACGAGTCAGTTCAAAAGACTTGACGCTTTCGGAAGATAAAGTCAGGTAATGAGTTTTCATGCTCACTTAATTGGGGTTACAGGTTGACTATCACCAGAACCATGATTTTAAAATAATGTTAAGTGACTGGCAGCGCTTGCGTTTGTGCCTAACTTTCGTGTTAAACGAAGATTTGATTTAATAGCGAAAAAAGTTTTCTGAGGATAAGGCCCCTTTCATAGATTATTTGCATCGTACGTACATTGAAAAGTTTTGTGCCGAGTCCAAATTTAAAATTAAATTGTGGAATATGAATAATCGAGTTCTTAACAAGTTACCTAGACCATCTAATGCTGTTGAGGGTTGGAATAATAGATTTATATTGTCTGTCCAAGTATTTTAACCACCACTTTGGAGGTTCATTTTAGCAATGCAGGACTGAAAATATTTTAAGTACTTACTTGAATGGAGTGCCATTACCATTGCAGAAGAAAAATATAGGGAAATCAACAAGCATGTAGTAAGGTTGTGCAAACAAAAATCATGTACTAAACTAACGGCGAGTTTGATGGATGGATAACAATTTTTTAGCAGTCATTCCTACACTTGGTTAGTTGGATATTTTGTAGTTCTGCTGTAGTTTTGTTTTAAATTATTCTGATGTAAGTTAAGTTTCGAAAACTAGAAAATTCTTTAACATAAAAAGTTCTGACTAAATAAATATCTTATATTTTTTGATTACATGAAATCTTTTTTCAGTTTGATATTGGTTTATATTGTAGGGCACCTTGTCACTAGCATAATATCATATTTGGTGAAGTGTCGTTATTGAAAAAAAAATGATTTGGCCAAGTGTCGTCGCAAAAAAATTTGATTTTGATGAAGTGACGTCAACTAAATTTCAACTTTTGGCTTAGCGTCGTTTTCAAATTTTTTGGCTAGGCGTCGTTGGTTAAACGTTGCGTTGGCGAAGCGTCGCGCCACGGAATTATCGTTGTCCAGCTCGGATAAAACATTGCCGGATGAGGATATTTGTTTATCTTGGGAATAATCCGAAATAAAGCTTCCTGAATATTTATTCAATTCGAATGCAAATGACGGCAATTTTCGACAATTCATGTTTAAATATTCATAACTTTCCACTTAACTATCTCGTGTTAAATTTTATTGTCACTTCATGTTTAAATATTCTAGATGCAAAAGTGTAAAGATCCCTGATATACATTTAAACGTGCCTGTTATTTGTGTAGTTCGTCAGACTGGGTTAAGAATATCTTTAGTTATTTATTTCAAAGAGCATTGAGTAAAAGTATGGTACTATATAAAATAAGTTATATTTAAGCGTGGTTATAAGATTTGTGTCGATCATAAAAAGCCAATTATTTGTAACACCTTAAGTTGATATGGTTAGAAACATACTTGAGTAATACTTTTAAGCAAAGTTTAAGTTGACTGTTTTGTATTATAATTTTTTGTTTCTTCAAACAATTAAATTCATAATAAAAGTTTAAACTTGGATTGTTCTAACTGAAAAACACAACATTACAAATAACATTAACACAATCGTATTCAATTTCATATCAAAATTTAAATTTATTAACGATTATCAAACCTTTATTTGATGGATAAAATATGATTTGTCATTTAAATACCTAAGTGGTACATAAAATTCTAAAATCCAATCTACTAAGGTGCTGAAGATTGTTTATTGCTGAAAAGAGATTTTGAGTAGCGATTGAAATACTCTTTAGCTATTCATTACTAAAAAACTAATCAATTTTGCATATATGTTCACTACAAATTTTATAGTGTTACCACTGGTTTATCACAAAGTTTGTCAAGATTTGCAATGCCAGCAGCTGACTGAGCTAAAGTAGTATATTCAAATAACAAGAGTAGAGAGTTACGCAATTAATAATATTGTGCTGATTGATCTATGCCAGCTCTACAGTTCTCTTGCCGAAACGTAAGACCTTTTTATGAACATATATTCTGAAGCAAAGCTCAAAAATACTTGTTCAAAATGTGGACAATATTGTAACCCACTGAGTTATGTAAGTCCGAAGGCGTCTGTAAATTATACAGCATTGGCTTAATAATATCGTTCATGGTTTGTTCACATTACACTTGAATAATCTATGAATTTTATGTGTTTCTTAAATATGTAAGCTACCCACTGAGTGTAATTACGTTACGCTTTCAAAAGGGATTGGACATGGTTGTTGGTAGAAGGATAAACTACTACAACCGCCGCCTGATTTCCGACTCTAGATCACCCTTCTCACAACCGAATTCTCGCTTCCCATTCTCCACTACGTAAAACAAGAGGTGTGTCTACTTACCCCAATGGTGTGCTAGCGTGCCCCAACGATTATGAAACTGGCCCAAACGTGTGTCGACTTGCCCACATAGCAAAATATCCACACATCAAATTTGAAATTCCACACACCTATTTCGACTTCCCAAAACGAATTTTAAATTTCCTAGCACGTATTTCAAACTTCCCCAAACACACATTTACTACATGTTTGCGAAATACAGAAAGAGCCCAATTTATGCATGTGTTAAACTGAGGATATTTTACAAAAACCCATTAATGTCCATCAAGTAAATCCGAAAAAAACATTTATTCAAATATAACGAGCAACCGACTTATAAGCAGTATAAAAATTTCTTTTAAAGTTTAAAATGTAATCATGTTTGTGTTAAGACAGATATAAAAGCTATTATCCTCAAGGAATTACCTCTATATATTCATGGCTACTTTTGATATAATTTACTATAAATACTATCATTGGTTATCTGATGATCTTATCCTAGAAAAAATAACTAGATTGATACTTTTGCTCGTTGGGTTTTAATTACTTCAATCTCATTAAATATACTAGCATGTTTCATAAGTGCTTTGCAGAATACATTTGCTATACTGAAAAAAGGTATTAAAATAAGTCAGAAGCTAAATTTTTACCATCCTATCATAATAGCTCTTTGCTCATTTTTCCAAGAGACAGACTTTCACCAAACCATACATATAACTCTATATAAATTTTTAGCTCTGATCAGTTATTCAATTTAATATCGGGTGAATCATATGAATTTCAATAATGTATAAAATGGAAACTTTGCGAAATATCATCATACTTTTTTTTCATTTCGTCTAACAGTTGGTCATCAAAAGCTAAAAACAATCAACTTTAATTTCTACGAAATAACTTCAGAACAATTATCAAAGTATTCAGGTCTAAGAGACTTGCCTAGTCCGGAAAATCGAATGAAGGGAATGCCATATTATTTGCTTGTAAAATCCCTCGCCGCTAAACTAAATGTGTCAAATATAGTTACAACAAGTTACCAAGATAAAAACGTAATTGCCAACTTACTTTCAAAAAACACCACACACGAAAGCAGCGATGAAGTTACCATTGTCGTAGTTACTTCATCGGGAAGAGTACCAATGAGTCCAATATACCAGTGGGAAAAATATATGGATTCCTCACAAAAGCCAATATTTTTCCTAACCAGAAGCTCTGTATACAATTTCGTTTACTGTGACTTGCCGCGTCGAATAAAAGAACCAATTTACTCGTTTGATGTACTAACAAGCGTACTTGACAATGCTACGTGGATGGGTATAGTCATAACTATGCTTGCAACTGGAATCATTTTGGGGCCTAAACAAATTGACTACAATTTGGTTTTGCTGTTGTCCTCGATGTTAAGCAGTGGGCTATGTGGAATGCTCAAAAGGCGAAAGTTAATTTTCATCGTCTGGTTGCTTCTCATCCGCATCTTGGTGGACATTTATAGCAGTTGTGTGTCGAGTCGACTAATCAGTCCATCTGCAGAAAGGGTAATGAAAACTGTCGGTGATTTAGACAGGAACAATTATTCTGCAGCTGTCGATGTAAATGGCCCGGTCCTTTCCAAGTTCGTTTCTTGGTTGACGTCAAACAAAAGTGGAGTTTGGGTAAACCATGATTTCGTTCATCTGAAGAACTTACTTGCCCGATCAGTCGTTGCATCCAATAATCGACACAATATATTTGAAATTGCTCAGTTTCTTGTAACAAACCATAGCTCAAAAGTAGTCTTTTATGACCAGTGGTATAAAGGAATGCATCTATTGAACATGATTGAAGACCATCGCGACAAGGGAACTAAGACATTCGAAAATGGGGCTCTATGTTATCTAGGAAACGAATTGGTAAATGCAGGTGGAATCTTTTCGATGTTTTTGCCACCAAACAATGAAATCATAGCAAGATATTTTCAGCAACTTTTGGAAAGTGGTATATTCGATGAGGTACAAAAAGAGTCCTTAGCATTGCTATATTCAGTTCGGGTTCAGGAAAGAAATAGGTTTGTTAGCAAAATCAACATAAAAACTAGTCGATATGCAGAGAGAATGAATCAAGAGCTAAAACAACAATTGCAGGGAAAATTGTTGAAAGTGTTCTTGTTATGGGCGCTCTGCATTTTGACATGTGTAATTGGTTTGGGAGTGGAACTGACAAAAGCCTGCAAGAAAAACACAAAAGTTGTCAAATTTGGACCAACCTCAAAGAAAGTAGTTAAACTTGAAGTAGTTTTAAAATGGTATAGGCAAGTGTAAGCGGCAAATCTATTATGTTATGGAGTACTTTGCTGCTATAGCTGCACTTTGGCTTCGTAGTAATAAAACATTGGCATATCAATCCTAGTTGGTACAACAATATATTTTTTTCTGATTGGCTTCACGTAAATATTTATTTCACTAATTATTAACTCTCTAATCAGTAGACAAATTTATCGAACTGATCGGTATGTAATGTTAGATTTCAGATAAGGTAGATTTCAATAAATGTTAAACACTAGGGTTTTATCATATTCTTCAAATTAAAACATGTTTTGTAGTTGTCGATTTATTTATTTATTTTGTAGCAAATATTCTATAGAGTTCGACCCATAAAAATATAAAGAATATTTATATAGTGCAATACTTGATACGGTTACAATGTTAAAGTAAACTAGAGGAATCATGTTTTACAGAAAAGTGTTCTCGCATCAAGTAACCATTTCAACAAAACAACTTTTTAAGCAAAAACAACAAATGATAGTGTATTTCGGGGAATACAGTACCTTAAAAACTTTTGATGCGATAAAGGATTGGAAAAGCAAGAGTTCTACTATCCATTTAATAAACCCATTTTCAACAGAATACGTAATGTTGAATTATATACAAAACTATTTATCAAACGTCTCAACTCGTAACAAGCTTAAATTTTTTGATCCATATTAATTTTCAGGAAACAAATAAAAACCAAACCATTTTATACAAATTGAAACTACTTTCACAACACTACACATAAAAAATGTTTAGTAAAGTTAAAAACAAATATAATTCTAAACAAAATTTCTATGCAAATTTTGCTGAATCTTATTCGATTTCTCTTGAAAAACCTCGGTGTGAATGCAAGCTCATTAGTTTTAAATACTTAATTCAATTCAAGGTCCTTTTAAAGTGGCATGCAAAGACACTATGTCAAACTAAAAACCAGAATAACAATACAACTTGAATTTAAGTGAGGCACCAGGTTTGAGGCTGGACCATTTCTAGCCTCAGAGAATATTCCAATTAAACAAATTAATGCTAAACGTGCTGGAAATCATATCCGTAGAGGTGAAATATCAAGCTGAATTTGAATTTCAGGTCAGACTTTTGGCTGGAATTGAAAAGGGGCTGGGGTAAGAGAAAGGATGGTTTTGTGAATCCTTGCATACTGACATGGTTAGTTAACATGTCAAATATTTGAATGGCATCAACGAGTTCTTAGTTCAAATTTAGAGTATAAAGCGATTAGAAACACAAATGTGAAGATTTGTCAGGCAATGTGCTCGTCATTTTTGTGGTGTTTCTGATTGGGTTAGCAATAGCAGCTATTATGTTTGTCATGAAATTTTGGGAAGTTATTTGGCATTATGGTAATAGGATGGTATTTGAAGGTTATTGCCTATTTATAAGTTGCCTATTCAAGGAATTGTTTATAAGTAGTCAAATTATTGTTATGGCTAAATTATTTAAGAAATGTGAACATTCAAACCAAGACGTCGAGCACTTCAGAAAAATTTCTCTAAAATCAGACTAGCTGACAGATTTTACGTTGTTAATCGTTGAAGCTTTACTGTGCAACAATTTTGAATTCAATAAATGAAAATAATGACTTACAAATGTACCAAATAAAAGCACCGTTTTTGTAATGACTATCGACCAGTTCAAGTTAAAATAGTAAACATTAATAGCATCTTAACTTTTGGAATAAAAAATGAAGTTTTCCAAATGACAATGTGGAAATTCGTCAAAATTACATTTATGTTAGCAAAATTAAACTGATTGCATTATTTATAATTATATAGTAAAAATTAATTGGTGTGTCTTGATCAAATTGAGCAGACCCGTAGTAAAATTTTAAAACTCTTTGGGATTTTTTCACTCGTTTCCAAATATTATAAGGTGTGTAATTTTCCTAATTCGTGAATTGAATTCGATTTTTCCAGTACAAAGCACCTTTTCTTGGCCAAATTTCGTTAAGAATTTTTATACTATAGACGTGACAGTTAACTATTTTAGGCAATGCTTGACTCGTAGTTGCAAATATAGCTACAACAAGTAAAAAGATTAACAAATAGATAATAATTGGAAATGTCTTGTATCCACGAAGCACAGCCCAAATCCCAATTATGCCAATTGTAAAAGCCGTCGTTATTAGTACACCAGCATACAAACGAAGAGACTCCTGGCCCTTTTGGTTAATACAGTGTAACTCATTGTATATCCTGAATGTTTTATTGTCAGGTGTTTTCTGAGCTATAACCTTAACACAGCTTAGAAATACTTTGAAGAATGATATTATTATGAGAGCATACAGAGTACATGAACGTACACTTTCCAATATAACCCATTGTAATATTAAAAGTCGACCTGCTAGTGCTTGATAAAAATTCGATTGAAATATATTTAAGTCGCGAAAAATGAAGAATGTTGCATCCATATTGAAATATATCAATACAATTGGAAAAGTTATGAGAAGTATTACCAAAGATAATACAATCGATATCATGATTAGTCCCATAACGTCGGCTGATTTATCAAAATTTCGTAGCTTCCGAAACTCTACATAAACAAACAAAATAATTTTTATTGCTACTTATTCAGATATTGAGATATTCATGGTGATTGTGAACTATTAAATGCAATAAAAGATTTTACCTGACATTAAAATCAATGAAAAAGACATTTCCATCGCGTAACCATATTTCTGTTGAACATTTCGCATTTTGCGATCAAAACGAAATAAATGATTAATACATTCACACGCTATTTCGTTTCCGTAGAAAACGGTCAAACAATTTAGCAAATGTGTCATTAGCAACAAAATCCCAAATCCTGTTTGAACAATCACCATGTATAAAGGTTCGTGATTGGTAGAACAAAAGAACCGTACCAATACTGAAAAGGATTCAAGAGAATACAAAAATATCGTTGTCGAACCAAAAGCAAAAGGTAAAAGTTTTCTGCGTCCTTTTTGCAGTTGTAGTTGTTCCGATGCTAAATCTATTTTTCCAATGTGAGAATAAAGCTTCGAGTAAATTTGTTGCCATAACTGAAACGACTTCCAGAAAAGTGGAGTGGTCATTTTTGTGTAATTACGACAATTATTGTTGTAGTATAGTTATTTTGAAAGCAGTTAAGTTGTTTGGCTTTTCATGCCCGACTAAATCACAGAAAACATATGGTACGAACTATTGGTTGATCTTGATAACATGGTGTATACATTTTAAGTCAGGGTTTTGGTCGCACTGATGTCTTAATTATAAAACAAACATTTCATTAATCAAAATTGTGAATCATCTGAATTGTTTAAATCTAAAGCTTATATATAAAATAAAAATTGACTAATGTGTCAAAATTGTATTTTAACTCAAATAAGGGAACAAGAGTTGTAAATGGATTTGTAGACAAAAAATTCAAGTGCGGACGGGACCCTATATCAAAATGTGGTTTTTACCATAAAATCCTTAAGTTAATTTAAAACTATCAGAAGTATTTTTAGAGTTGACATTTATGAATTCAGGTAGTTTTATGTGGAACGAAACCATACTAATCAATAATATATGTCTACACTATGTAAATATTTTTTGGGGTTTAAATAATTTAAACGAATAACTTTATTTTTATGTCGTCGTTAAAAATATGGGCTATAAAAGGTTTAGTAAGATATACACTTACTTGCCCATGTTTCAAAAAACATCGACGGGATTATACACGTGTGTTTTTGTGATAAGATATTTAATCGATAACATTAAACTTATTTATATGTAGAACTGTGAACTCGTTTTACCACTTATCGAGAAAATATCAGTGATGTTTTTTAGCTGTATAATAATCTTTTTTATATGTTTGTGGCATTGATTTTTAGCAATTCCACGTGTTCAACAAAATTCAAAATACTTAAAAGTAAAGGGAAACATACATTCATCCACCTATTTTTAGTTGCTGCACAAATAGAAACCGGTTGTTGCACCTTATACCTTCCAGCAGACCTACAATCACAGCTTTTATAATTAAAAGTGAAAAATCTTTTGAAAACCAGGATCTCATTGCAAACTACATAATTTTCTTGTCAAGATTCTATTACAATTATAAGAAAAAATTTATGCAAACTTTGCATGAAATGTTTGTGTTTTTCAATACAGAAATTAAGTCGCATCAGCTCATTGGTGAACATTTCACTGTAGAAAGGGCTAGTTTACTATGCACAACATGTTATTTGAATTAATACGAATACGTACAAATATCATTTGGTCAACTGGAGTCTCTCGAAAATCTTGCCGACTTTGGTGGCGCTTTTCCGAAACTTGGGGAAATGACTATGTGGGAATTTGATCATTGGGATTCCCATTCGGAATATCTTGAAGACACGGAAATGTTTCGTAAAATGTATCAATGTGGTGTTCAGAGAACCAGGCAAGAGTTTGAATCATTTGAAGACCGTTTGGAAAATCTGTATACAAATGAATGGTTATATATTTTTACAAATCACACGTTACATTTAGGCCACGTCCTTGCCCCAAAATGGTCTTGCTCTAATATGAAGCGTATACCTCTAATAAGATGGTATCCTCCTAGTCTCAAGTTTAGAAATTCCATTCTTCAGAGAGAAGAATTTATTCATACATTCCCAATATCATTTAAAATAAACTCATATACAATACAGTTTGTTGCATGCTCATATCCAACCAAATCCTCACTGCCGTTTCACGAGTTTACAAATATATTTGAAAAAGAAGTTTGGATAGTATGCCTTGTTACTGTGCTAGCATTAACAAATTTGCCTAATCACTTTAGAAGATCAAATATGCTAAGTATTCCAAAATTTGTGAGAAATCTTGAAGCGCAAATACGAATAGTTTTGGGTCAAGACATACGAAATCAGGACCACTTTATATCAAATATATTTCTACTTGTGTCGGGTTTGGCTTGTATAGTTTTGAGTGATGCCTACAAATACGACAACGTTTACAGAATGATTGCTCCAAGACATGAACTACCCTTAACACACTTACATCAATTAGTTGATAAGAAGTTTTTTGTTCGTACAAAACCACAAGGGGTTCAAATAGACGAAGAGTATAAAAAATCAAATTTCACGCAGTATTTTTTTCGAGGAATCAGTTTCTTGATGAGAGAAAGGAGTTGGGAATTAGAATAACATCAGACTTGTTCAAGTATCTGAAATCAAAACAGTATTTTGAATACGGGTGGTTATATATTGTTCCCCTTCAAGAGTCTGCTGGGCCACTGGCTTTAAAGGTTGACAAATTCTTAGGAATCAAATCAGGTGACATGATGCTAAAGCATGATATCAAATACGAGTCATTTAAAAATTATATAATACAGTGATAAGGAAACTGCAATTTTAATTTATAGCAACGTGCAAAAGAACGGCACTCGTTCTCCCATCGTATTTAGCTAATCAATATGCTAAACGTTTACAGAGTGAACGGTTATCAAGATTAAAAGATGGACAAAATCTAAAAATTGATGTTGGAATGGAAAACTTTTACTCCTCATATCGCGTATTTTATTTTCATGGTGTTATTGCGCCCTTTATTGTGCGACGTGTAAAGAGAATTCAAATGGCAGGGATATTTGAATGGCATGAACGTGTGGTTAGCTCAAATTTGCAATTT
>JAQFXM010008137.1:0-11012 GCA_034693345.1 Entomobrya multifasciata
TTTGGAGACAGGGTCACAGTAAATGCTTCAGTTCTTAAAGACTGTAATACACTCAAGCTACTTACTGAAGCACTTGTAAAGGTCATTGATGGAGAAGAATTGGAAGAAGAAAATGTTCCTTCGTTTGAGGACGTCTCACAACTCATTCAAGAAGACTGTCAACTTCCAGAGCATATTCATTCCGCACCAGACCAGAGACAAGTAGAAACTAGGGATATATCAACAGTTTTCATTACAGGTTGCACTGGTGTGCTTGGTCCTTACATTTTGAGAGAGGTTTCCAACATATCTCAAGTGACACAAATCATATGTCTGATGCGTCCTAGCAAAACAGTTTCGGGAGAAGAGCGACTGAGAAATGTTCTCACTGATAGGGACCTCATCTCCCAAGTCAACATGAGTAAGGTTCGTTGCGTAACCGGAGATGTGGCATCACCAAACTTGGGACTGGAACCAGTTGTCTGGGAGGAACTGGTAAACAGTGTAGATGCCATATTCCATTGTGCCGCTCGTGTGTCCCACATTGAACATTATGTGAAACGTAAGTCAGACAAGGACACAAGAGCTGTAAATATTGGGGGAACCATTAATATTTTAAAACTGGCATGCTCGGGAGCTAAACTAAAGCATGTATACTGTGCATCCACTCTACTATCTGTGGCAAAAGTGGATGCAGATGGAAGTCTTTCTGAAAGTTGGCCAGAAACGAATGATTATAATGGCTTAACTACTGTGTCCTATCCGATAACCAAATTTGTGTCGGATGTACTTTTGAAGCAAGCAGTTTTAGAAAGGGGCATCCCTGGAAAGGTGTTTAGACTGCCATATTTGATGGGTGACTCCAAAACTGGAAGATTCGTCCTGGACAACAATCACGCAATGCTACGTTACATGTTTATTTTAAAACAAGGTGTAATGCCTAGTACTCCAGTACCTATAATTAGCCTTCCAGTTGACATTTGTGCATGGGCATCTGTTCAAATATTTTTTAATCCAATTGCTCCCAACGATATTTACAATGTTACAAATGCGTGTCCTGCTTTAGACCAAGATTTCATTTCTGTTGCTGAGAAATTAGGTTATCTTGTTCACATTGCATTGTGGAGTTTTCCGAGTTTAATGACAGGGTTCAACAATCAACTCAGAGTAACTCACCCTTCTCGCTATTCAAAGAATTCTACAGTAGAAAGGAAGAAGATGTTTTCTCAATTTACAACACAACTCCAGCATTAAAACAATGGGTATTGGATGGAGGGACCGATGAGAAATTTACGGTCAGTAGAAAGATTGCCAGTATATTACCCGAGTTTTATGAAAAACGAAGCTCTGGAATGGAAAGTGTTTATAGAGATTTACTCTTTGCTAAAAATCATGGATGGTTTGAGAAATTTGATTTGTGATTTTCTATATTTTAGCCAGGCAACTTATTATGTGTGTACAGTGAGTATATTGTAGAATAAAATGTTAATACGAAACCGATCGTCGTGAATTAATTGTTGATTGAAGGGTATAAAATGAGTTTTCATTTAGTTAGCATTGTACATTTTATAGAAATGAAGTTTATTAATTTAATTATGTTTTATTAATGTATGTAACATTTTAAAACTGCTGTTCAATCAACTTGTAAATTTGAATCAAAATTAGTTAAATCGACAATAAAAGGAACTTTTATGCTACTAGTTAGCCAGCATGCTCTTTTGTATAATTGAAATAAGTCAAGTTTAATTAATCGATAAATTAAAATAAAATCTGATATTTGATAGTGTATCAAACCAAAAATATGGATAACTGAGCTACAACTTAAAATTATCCTTTTGTTTTCATTTTGATACATTTGATTTATTGTCCTTCTGTCTGGGAACAAAGAGAGTTGTTCTGTTGCCATGAAAATCATCTTTGATCAGTCTAACCCAAGCAAGTGATGATTGATGATATTATATTACGGACTATACTGACTATCCCGCACTGGCACTAATGATTACACCCACCCGTGCACATATTTCCATGGTACGGAATATCAGAACTGAAATGCCGAGAATAGGTTATTGCATTGCAGAAAGCTGAACGCAAGCTGCAAGAAATATATTTTCCGGTTCCACCATTTCAATTCTTTGCAATCAATCATGTTTTGTGATACGAAATATGAATACGAATTTTAAAGATCTTTCATCATGATAATCGAATTGTTCGCAAAAAAAAGGTCGCTGCGGTGGTGGTATTAGGTTGAGTTTACTTTTTTTCATGGTTATGATAATATGTGTCTTAACGAAAATTACATGATGAAACTTCTGAGTGTCTTAATTTTTTCCCACGACAGAACTAATTAAGAGTTCATCAACAGGATTTTTAGTTAGTCTTTCAGATGTAAGCAGCAGTAATTTATATCTTTCAAAACATTATGCTATTTTTACATTTCACAATTTGTTTACTTGACTATTCTTCGTTTGTCGTTGGGGAATTTCACGGAAGCATGAATTATTTTTACCAATTTTAAGCATAGCAAACTTACTTCTAATCCTTTATTTATTTTATTTCCAGAGTCTGGAATCCAGACTAGAATCTTCTTCTTTAATCGGGGAATTCTATTTTTCCAGAGTACAATCTTGTAGTATTGAGCAAACATTCTTAAAGCACTTCAAGAACACATTTTTCAGGTTTATCATAATTAAAACGGTTTGTAGAAACTTTCCAGTCTTGTCCATAACACGTGTAAGTGCATATTTAACCTATCATGCTCGTAAAAAATGCTTTAAAACTTATTTTTCAAGTGTCTTTATGTAATTTTTGCATGTTAACAAATAGACATTTTTGCATGGTTTTATTTTGAGTAACCAACTAGTGAAGTAAAGCATTCCAGTTAAATAAGATACATGATTAACGTTATCCAGGTTTACTAGCGACTTGACAACAGCATGAATGCAAATTAATTTTTATAAAATCGAGAAAATGTTTGTTTGCACTTGGCGTCTTCCTCCAGGCATGTTTTATTTTATTATGGTTGAATACAATATACAGTGAAGACGATCTTTGTTGCTACCGCAAACCGACGGAAGGTCGTTAATGTCGCTGTCTCCCACATGTCGGTAGTGAGCACAATTTGTACGTTAATTTGTTTCAATTTTGGATGTACCAGTATGGCGTGCCAAGCATATGAACCCCAGCATGCTAATTTCTAACGCTCAATTTTATTCATCTACACTGGGGCGTATCTTGCATAATATTCACGGAAACCCATCGCAAAGATGTTCAATATTTGAGTTTAGCCAACTTATCATATCATTTAGATCTAGTGAGAAAATGATAAGCAAATTAAACACACCAAACTGAATTCACATTTATACATCCTTACTCTTTCAAACATACCAAGTTAGCAAATAAGTTGGCTTCGCATTAACAAAACACTGAGGTGGGAAAAAATATCAGTGTATTTTCCCAAATAATAGTAGTCATTAACCTATTCAGACATACATACATACACCTACTAACCAATTTCCACCCGACCCGCTGGACACCAACTACCAACATCCAACTGGATTTTGTAGCAAGTGGAGACTAAAAAGTAATTGTGTCATGAGTCAAAACAAAGCCTCTGTTTTTGACACCTGATAAGGCAACTTTACTTTTTCCCATGGATAAAAAACTGGTTGCTTTTTGTTAGCTCCCTCCTTACAATAATTGCACTGTAATTTTAAGTGGATAATAGTAATGTATTTTGTACTATTTGTTTATTTACTCATCACCGCAATCAGTAGTATTTAAAATTTAAGGTCTTTTTGAATACCAAATGGTACTTTCATGAGAAAATCTAACATGAGATAATCTCATTTAATATTCAGATGAAATCAGACTGATGATGATTTATGATGAATGATGGTAACGTGATTAAAAGTAGACATTTATGTAAATATATCCCAGGGAATCCCCCGATACAGACACAACAAACCAGTTGTTTGAATTAGTGATCATGATACGACCGCCATAAATATGGTTTCATTATTTTTGTTCCACTAAGTCCACTACTAATTAAAATCTGGATTTAGAGTGAGTCCGTTTTAAATCTTAAAAATGAGTAAATTTTCTACATTTAAATTCAAGTTTATAATTTTTTATACCAGTGCGTAGTATAGGTTTAAATTTCGACTATGTATAACACAGCATAAAGTATATTTTAATTAGGTGAATACAATACCACTTTCAAGACGGTTTGTTATGCTCTTTTTGATAAGTCTGTTTGTCAACCCTGGCCGTATAAGTATAACACTATGCATAGTAGTAGTATTTTCTTCTTCTACAAACAAATGATAACACTATCCAAAAACAAATAATTAAAAATTATGCTGTGATTTGACGAGGAACCTACTTAAATTATAAAGATGGGAAAATATAATTTTAAAAATCAGTCAAAATTGTGCAATACCTCAGAAGACTGGATTTTTCTTCATGTACTATGGGTACTCTTAACATTTTATGCTTTGTTCTTAAGTTGAAATGTCTAAAATGATAAGTAAAAACAACCTTTGAACGAAACGTGTACCTAAATCTTTAAAAATTCGATATTAAACATGCTATGTAATATGTACACATACCGCGTTCAATTCAAATACATACACTAATGCTTCATGGTTAATAATATTAAGTACATACATATAAGAAGAAAATGTGATACACAACATGGTTTCACCGAATGTCACATTTTCTATAAAATGGAACCGACCTTACTTGATTTCTTGTCGTCTCGATCTAGGCTTTCCAAGAGATTCATTCGTTCTAATCTAATCCTTGTTTCAAATCAATTTAAAAACAAAAAGTTTTTAAAGCTTTCTAACAATAAAAAAATATTTTTACAAAACATTTCTGTGAGTAAGGTTAACACATTTGTGTGGGGTATTTGGCATTTGGCATCATTATGATAGGTAAAACCTAACAAATACACGAAAATACATCATTTAAAAAATATACGTTTCGTTATTCTACCGATTGATCCAAAAAATTCAAGTTTCAGTAAATCTAATAAGTATGTAGTATATGCTAGACCTTTTTTTAGTGATTAATGTCAGGAACTTTTACTTTTACGTTATTAGGGTCCAACGACCAAGTTTGGGTCACTTCTGCAGTTTCTGACGAGGATGTGGAAAAAGCGTTGGTTTGGTGTTACTCTCTACGACGAGTGTACACAAGTCGACTGCTAGCAGTGATTGCATCGTCCAAAATTTCTCTAAATCTGCGGTAAATTATTTTTTTAAATTAATTAACTTTCCTACTGACTCAGTTAACTTATCATTTTTGAATTTTTCCTCCCTAGAAATGCACTCAACTTTGGTTTCGATCTTGTTTTTTATCTGGAAGAGGACCGAAATACTGCTTGTCTAAAACCGAAAGATTTTGCCAAGCTATACTCTCTTCTGGCTCTTCGCTACTTCAAAACTTGTGCGTACGCTTCTCCTTATTTGTTTGCTGTTAAAAACTGTGACGACATTTTTGAAGGGAAAGTGAATGATCTTGTACTTTTGGAAAATGATGGGAATGCGGATGTGTTTCTTTTCAAACCGTCTTTGGACCATTTTAAGGCATTGGATAAAGGACTACACGGAAGTTTCCATAATGGTACAAACCATGGTCAACAAACTACATCATAAATGAAATTCGAAATATATACTTTAATTGCAGAACTAAACCTGTTAAATATGATTCAACGTTACAGGTTCTGGAGTCGGTGGTTTCTTTAAAAAATGGACGAAAAATCAATTTAAAAATGTTGAATTCCTTGATGAGAAATTCAACAAGGTGCTTTTTCCTGGAAAGCCATTACTTGTGTAAGTTATATTGTTTTTAAGTTATTATGTGATTATATTTTCTTACAAATTATAACTAAAACATAAAATGATTAATTTTTCCAAAAAAGCAACGAACGTGAAATATCATTGGTGAACCTTGTGAACTACCCCAAACAATCAAACTTCAAGATGTTAGAGGATGCTGGAACTCTTGAGAAACTGGTTACCATCCACTGGGAAAAAATTTACAGTGACGATGTCAAACCTCTTATCCAATACGCTTCCCAAGTTGATGATTTGTTACTCACTATGAATCAACATCCATTTGCTCCAAACTATGGGAAAGAACCAATAGCTATCGTTGGGATGAGCTGCCGCTTCCCTGGATCCAATAACCTTGAGGAGTTTTGGAACTTATTGGTTCAAGGCGAGGATGGTACGTGCAATCCCCCTCCATTTCGTTGGCTGAGGGAGCAATGCAGCAGACAAAAAGCTGACGCCAGAAAGACTAACGCAGGGTTTCTTAAAGTTCCAGTTGATGAGTTTGACGCAAAATTTTTTGGTAAATATTTATAAGTATTTAAAAATAATATATCATACATAATATATCAAATTATCTGGGATTAAAATTTAGCACCACTACCACTTATCCACTCTAGGAATTTCCCCAAAGGAGATGCTGTTCATGGATCCTCAACACAGGCTTTTGCATGAACTTATCTGGGAAGGTTTGGAAGATGCTTGCATTGATCCCCTTTCTTTGCGGGGAACATCCGGTTCTGTGTTCATGGGATCATGGACAAATGACTTCAAGGACATTCTTGTTCATTCAGGGAATCGAGAGTTTTACCGTGGATACATGGGAAATTCCATTGGGGCTGCTACTGCAAGACTATCATTTCTCTTGGGACTGACTGGTCCCAGTATTGCCACAGAGTCGGGATGCAGTTCTGTCATGGTTGCAGTTCATTCCGCATGCAGAAGCTTACAAAATGGGGAAACAAATCTGGCCTTGGTTGGAGGCGTTAATCTATTGCTTCATCCGTTTGACAAAGATGAAATGCCAATGGTTCTTTCACCAGATGGTCATTGTAAAACATTTTCTGAAGATGCCAATGGCTTTGCAAGAGCGGAGGGATGTGGTGTGCTTGTACTGAAGAAACTTTCAGACGCCATCAGAAATAACGATAATATCTGGGGGCTTATCAAAGGCAGTGCAGTGGCGCAAGAAGGTGTGTCCAGTAGTATGGGTACTCCTACCGTTCACTGTGAATCTAAAGCCATGAGTGACGCATTGCGTGATGCAGAAGTTAAACCAGAACAGGTCTCTTACATGGAGACCCATGGAACTGGTACAACTGTGGGAGACCCCATGGAGGTTGCTGCTATTGCAAAAGCTTACCATTCTTCAAGCAGAAGAGATCCCTTGATTATTGGTTCGGTGAAGACAAATGTGGGGCATACTGAATCATGCTCAGGGATTACGGGTATCATGAAAGTAATTCTGGCCATGCATCATGAAATCATTCCTCCACACAGAAACTTTACTAAACTCAATCCGTCAATCGATTTGGAAGCAGTACCGGCAATAATACCACTGGAATGTATGGAGTGGAAAAAGGCTCCGGGAAAACCACGAATTGCTGGAGTAAGCTCATTTGGAATTACTGGAACTGATGCCCATGTCATCGTTCAAGAATCTCCGCATAACTTGTTGAGGAATGCATTGGTGCTGCCGTTCGATATTGAAAGACCTCTGCACATTTTGAAATTTTCAGCAAAAACCGAAGAAGCATTGGAAGAGCTTTTATTCAGGTACAAAAACTTTATGGAATCTAGCACAGAGTCATTAGCTGACATTGCATACTCATCAAATGTGGGCCGGGCCAATTTCAGCCATAGAGCAACTATCATTGCCAAGACAAAAGATGACGTTGCTAGTTCAATAGATCAACATAAAAATCTCAGGAGTGAGGTTAACACAGAATCAATCGGTAAAGTTTGTTTCCTCTTCACTGGTCAAGGATCTCAGTACCCAGGAATGGCAAAGAAACTGTACGACTCAAGTCCTGTTTTCCAGATGCATTTCGATTATTGTGACAATATCATGAGAGAAAGTTATGACATTAATTTGAAATCAGTCCTTTGGTCGGAAAAACAGGGTTTGCAGGATGACATAAGCCGTACAATTAACAGTCAGACATCAATTTTCTGTGTGGAATACGCCCTTCTTAAATTGTGGGAGTCATGGGGAGTAAAACCCGACTTCGCTTTGGGTCATAGCCTCGGTGAGTTTGCTGCTGCTGTTTGCGCTGGAATAATTTCTGTTGAACATGCAATTCAACTAGTCGCTGAGAGGAGCAAATTAATTGATGAACTGCCTCGTGGGAAAATGCTTGTCATTCAAGCTGACTACAGCAAAGTCCAAAACGAAATGAAGAAATTCAGTGGAGGCGATTTCGGGAAGCTACTTGACTACGCAGCAATCAATTCCAATGAGCAGACCGTGGTTACAGGAGACGCTGATGTCGTCATGCAATTCTCGCAATTCTGCACTGATAACAAGTTGAAATGCATTGTACTTGCTGCCACCCACGCATTCCATTCTAAACACATGAACCCCATGTTAGACAAGTACCGATCTATTGCAGAAACCACAAAATTTTTAAGCACACAGAGTTGTGAATACATTTCCGGAATGAAAGGCGACATTGTTTTACCGGAAGATGTGGGTCCAGAATATTGGATCCAACATACAAGGGAGAAAGTTAACTTTCTGAACGCAAGCAAGAAGGCAGTAGAACTGGGATGCAATATATTCATTGAAATAGGTCCTCAACCGATACTCTCTGCACTGACAATGATTAACAATGAAACCAGTTTGTTGTGCCTTCCATCAATCAAGAGGAAGGAAAACGAATGGGAAACCATTCTTACATCTCTTGGAAAGCTGTACATAAAAGGTATTGAAATCGATTGGAATGGACTAGATCAGTTTTACAATCGTAAAAAAGTTCGTTTACCTCACTATCCATTCATGGGAAAGAAATTTTGGCCTGAATTAATGCATGTAACAGGGAACGCCATCCACCCACTCCTCGGTTCAGTCTTCCCAAACGCATCGTCCACCAAACTTTTTCAGAGTGGAGTAAATTTGAAAAGCAACGAGTACATCAAAGACCATGCTATCGGTCAAACAGTAGTGTTTCCTGGAGCTGGTTATCTGGAAATGGCCCTTGCTGCTGGTCTTGCTACAATTGAAGGCACTATTGATAGTCTTGGAAAACCTAGTCGTCCAATGAAAGTGGAAAATCTCATGATCAAAGCTCCACTCGCACTTGATGAATCTAAGACATGCCAATTACAAACTGTTGTTGAGCTAAATACACTACAAGACAATGAAAACGATTGGAATGACATGACTGTCAAAATCTTTCATCGCCAGGAGTCCGATATGGCGGCAACATGGGTGTCTCACGCTGTGGCCACATTTTCCCCATTGCCAACAGCCGAAGAGCAATCCATTTCATTTCATAAAAATAAATTTCTGGAAATAATTTCAAGACCATGCCATGAAGAATCCATGATACAACTTTATGAGAAATGGGCTTCAATCGGGCTAAAATTTGGACAATCATTCCAAAGCATAGAAAAGTTGTGGAAAGCAGAATACAACAAGGGTATCCTTGCTAAAGTGGTTGTACCAGTTGTAGAAGATAATAAACAAGATGGTAGTCAGTACATAATTCATCCAGTTGTCCTTGATGCCATGATTCAGGCACTGATGATGCCTCGCTTAACGAATGAGTCGAAGCCAAAGCTATGGGTTCCAATTAAAATAGGTAAACTGCTATGGCTGTCCAATGGATCAGCGGAATCAAATGAAAGATACATTTACGTAGGTCATCTTTCAGATAGCGAGGAAGATACCCCTTCATCTACGCATACCGCCTCAGCACTACTACTAGATATAAATGGAAAAGTTTTGGCAGTCATGTCAGATGTTGAATTAATTGACACAACAGTTAAAGCTATTGAAGCTGTTTTGGAACAACATACATCTCCAATGCCGGAACTTTGGGAGGAGACATGGCGCCAAACTCTTGGACCCTGTCAACAACGACATGACATGGAAATAAGTAAAACGCAAATGTTTTACGATGAGGGCTTTGAAGAGTACATGAACCAAAAAATTTCCGAGTCCAGAGCCTCGACATCACTTTCACACTATGGACCTTTTGGTTTACTATAACTATCTGCGTTGTTTGTATGAATGTAAATGGGTTCCAGCTCTAGACGACATATTAGACGAGAAAACTCTTTTAGAAGAACTTTCCATTAAGCCAGAATTCCAGCAATTGTTTCACTGCATGTTATCTGTACTTTCAGAGGAGAAGATTTTAAAGGAAATCGGACCGTCCACGTGGAAAGTCACTAAAATTCCCCCATCACTAGAAACTGTTCAGGAGCAACTGTCTTCGCAAGTATTTACGGTTGATTTGGTAAAATTCTTTAACTCCATTTTACTTTGCGCAAAGATTGGAGAGAACTACAGTGAAGTTTTAAAAGGAAATCAGTCAGCACTTCCCATTTTGTTTCCTGAAGAGGGAAGCAAGAATAGCTGGCCTTCAGACTTTGAATACCCTGGTCATTGTTTATCCCATTTAAAATACATTCATTCAATAAAAAACCTGTGAAAAATTCGGTAGCGGACATTTCAAAATTTCAATGAGTTCTTTACCAGTTTGCTGCCAAAGAAAAAGAAAGAATCAAAATATCCGACTCTGATTGACTCTGAAACCCGATTTGTGTTGCTTTGCTATACTCTTATATGTAATTAGTATTTCCCAAACCAGTTTTTCATAAATAACATGTACTTCCTATTTTACTTTTTCGTACAAAATTAGATAAAGAAGGGTATTTGTCGAAAAAAGGTTCAGTCAAAAATGCAGATAAATATTCAAAAAGAAGTCACACAAAGGATATGTAGATTTTGCAAGACAGAGTGGAGTGGTGTTGGGTTGGGTTGGTGTATGTGCGTATGCATTGCATTCGCTCGCACTCATCATCACTCATTCATAATACTATATGTCTTGTGAAGACTTCAACATGCTAACAAATGCATGTAACGTTTTCCTTTTTTCCATCTTTTCATCCACTCCACATACCTGCATGTAAAGTACCTTTTGAAGTTGAAACAGAATGTACACAAAGAAATGGATCTTATCACTTATCATC